>CABFWO010001583.1:47764-61058 GCA_902155825.1 Timema genevievae | reverse complement strand
CAATGATCTATCTCCATTTTAGACTCAATAGTCAGTATTTACATTTTTTATTGGTCAAAATGTATAAATGAATAATTAAATATCAATGCGATGACTTGAAGATGTGCAACACCTTATAAAATGTTAAAATTTTAACCAGAAATCGAAATTTGAATACGAAGTGTTGACCCTTGTGGAAGACATTAAACGGTTTGAAATGCTCTTAGGTAGACAAAGATGCACCTCTTTTCTCATTGATTCTATATCATTGTATATATTCTATGCGTGTTCTTATGTGGAGTGGTGATGATACAATGTACATTATTCCGTTCAGAAATCTTACGAGTTTATAGAAAGAGAGAGAAAGTCTGTGCGGTGCGCCGTACCATTTATTCCTTATTCTATTAGTGTAAATACATGGATAGCCTGACGAATATAAAGACGCTATACAAAAAAGCACTTATGAGCTAAGAAGGGTAATACCTTACTTGTTTTAACATCATGCAAAGAATATATGTTGATCCAAGCGGGATTTCAACGAGTGACCTTTAACAACGTTTGAATTTAGATGCCTCAACTATTTAGTCCATACATAATACCTTTAAATATTAGAACTTTTGTTAATAATTAAGTGAAACCTTTCAACTTTAAAATTTTAACTGCCCATTTATGGTCATTCAACCATCAAGATTTTATTGCATAATGTTAACAAATGTATGATTGTTTGCTATGAATAATTATTCGCTGATTTCAAATCATTACCGTTAACAAGCTCTAAAGGAGTTAAACTTGCTCTTTTATTCTTATCCCCTACCACAGTTTAGGTAAAGTAATTAATATATGGGGCTGAAATTTAGTATTTATAGACATTTATGTGAGGTGTACACAATTAAATATTTATAATGTTAATATTATTTATATTTCATTTCATTTTTAACTTAATTTTCCTTAATTAAATTACTAGCCAGCAGTCTAGACCTCTAATAAGCTAGCACTGTATGTATAGAAAAATGTATTATTATGGTTTGAGAATTAAAAGATAATAAACGCATCATGTTTATATACAGGTTATTAAATTAAAATAATTTAATAGCTACTGTAAAATATAATAAGGAAGAAAGCAAGAAAAATATATGATTCAATACTAATAAACATTTTTAGCATTAACAAATATTTAAAAATTAATGATGGTTGTTCTTTGAATAAATAAATAATTTTGTTTCTTCTCTTATGGTAAAAATCGAATTCTATAGATATAGAGTTAAAGCTGCTTGTATAGTTGCCAAAAGGTTTGATTTTTGTATAAGTTACCAATTGAAAATATTTTAGGAATTCTATAAACGAGAGGGCAAAATAATGCCCACATGTTCGAGGGCAGATAGGCAAGAAATTCTACTATTGAAAATGTTAAAATCAAAGAGCGTCACAATAATCTATTCACAAGAAAATAATTTGGAGTCCTCAGAGGTTTCAAATTCTACCACAATAATTTTAAAAATAGTTGAAAAAAATGTATCAAAGCAAGCAGTCACAATTTGCGTTGAACACTTTACAAGATGAGCGAGTCAATTAAGATGAGAGAATTCCAAGCCGCACTAGCATATTCTAGTTTAGATCCGACCAAAGAAAAATACAGTCAACTTTGGAGAGTGGGGAAGTGATTACTTAAATAAGGCCGAATAATTTAAGAAATGATAAATTATATGATCAACATGATAGTGAAATTAAAGCTTTTAGTATAATATTACACCTAGGTCCTTATTATAAAGACAGCGTTCAATATTATCAATATCAAGTTTATAAATGAAAAATATGAGTGGTCTTCCTGGTGAAAGCTATAGACTTAGCTTTGGATTTAATGGTGGCCATTTTATTTTTAGTAAACCACCGTGATATTCAATTTATGTATATTTGTAAATCTAAAAATCAGCCAATAAATCGATGTTTTTGAATAGTTTGAGATATTCAGTAAACAGTAAATAGTTTCAAAATTGTATGTACAGGTACTTACAAATGTCATCAATAAACAGATTGAAAAGAATAGGAGCTAGATTCAACCATTGGGGTACACCACAATGGCTAAAAAAGAGTTTGAGGTGCTAGAATAAACTATGATGGTAATTATAATATTGTGTGTCTGGCCTGCATCACTCGTAGACCATTTTGTGTAAAGATTTGCCAATACTTATGTACAGTACCACTGCCCAGTGGACGCCCGAGTGTATTAAACGTACATCCTTTCCATGGAGTCTCTTTTCATGTCCCGATGATTTGAGGTGAGGGTGATAGTGTGAGGATGTGGGACCAGTGTAACCTCTTAAATCATACTTAAGCCTAACTAACCAAACCCTGGTGACCGGTGGGGTAATTCCTCTATCGGGAAAAATACCCAAGGTAACAGCCGGAAATCGAACCTGGGACCTCTAGACTCGTAGCCAGGTTCACTGACCACCACACCATGGGGACGGCTTATTATGATTTTAACAGATATATTTTGTAAGTATCTCCTAAATCAATTTATATAGAAAGTTGATATCAAAATATATTGTATCAATCCGACCTTGAGTAGAGGCTTGAGAAGCAACATGACCCAGAAGTTATATACTAAGTTGGTTACAGTAGATTTATAGCTTACAAATCCATGTTAATTTTCAGAGAGTCTGTTTATTTAGGGGCGAAACATACGCTCATGTACTGTACTTTTTCCTCAACTCCTTTAGATATAGTATTTATTAGCGGAATAGGGATATAATCCCAAACGTTCGTTTAAGCACCTTTTTTTTATGTAGGCCCTATTCCTCCATGCTTCAGGAAACGTTTCACTTGACAAACAAAGGTTGAAAATATATTCTAACAATGGATTGAAGATATTAACACTCCCTTTAACAATTTAACTTAGGAGTCCATATATCCCAGTACACCCGGATGAACTGATTTTTAAGTAGGAAGGGATACAGCCGAAGAAGTAATGTGGCTACGATACAAGGAAACATTGCTTTCAATATTAGAACAGGCATAACTTGTAAGGCGGAGTCATACACTGAGACTAAATAAGTAGGCACTCGTTACACGAATAATTTTAACATAGCTACAAATTATTTGGGCTTTTTCTTGAGGATAGATTCTATTAAGTTCTTCAAGATGGATCTATTAATTAGGTGATTTCTTTAAATAATAATTTATGATATTGTGAAAAAGATAAATAAAATGTTTTATTATTTGATTTTATTATCCAATGAAAATCCTATGTAATATTGAAGTGTGGATATAAACCAGTTGGGAAAATTATAGTAACCTTTAATAGTAGTTTTAGGATCATGGACAATGTTAGTAAAGTTATCAGTGGCTCTATTGATATCAATAACTGAGTAAACACATGTTCAATCGGTGGTTGCCAGAACGTTGTATTGATTAGAATAATCACTATGAGAGCCATTTAAATAAATTGTGAGAATATTATTTATATTTATAATATGGGGAACATCAATTTCGATAAATAAAAGGGGAAGAGATAAAATTATACTATTTAAAGATTGGGAGGTATGTGTTACAAAGTAAGGCCGAGGGAAATTAGCAAAGGCAAGGTATAAAAGATTAGAGTTAATATATTCATTATTGATTAATTGTTCTAACCCAACTATACAAGCTGAGGAAAGAAGTTGAGAATCTTTTAATTTCATGTAAGGATGATATATATTTTGGGCATGATGGCACTCTCAATATTAGGGCCGTTGAAATCACCTGATAATAATATATTTTAGGGATAGTTTTCTAAATCTCCTTAAAGGATTTTTTTTTTTACAAAAGTTTCGACTGGTGTATTTTGGGAGATGGGACGGGAGTAGGGGTAGATCTGTGTTACAAATCAGAAGTTGTTGGCAATCTAGGTTCGATTTTTTTAACCCCGGCAATTTCAATATTATTTTATAAGTCAGATATTCTGACCACAAATGAAATAGAGTTCCCAATGAAGATTAGAACACACCCTCTCCTTGAAACATTGGTCCCATCATGAAGTATATCAGATCCATTAACATTATAATTGGGAGGAAAGTAACTATCATAAATATGACCGTTAGATAGTTAAGTTTTGACCAGATGGATAGTAAAAAATTCATTTACAACAACATTGGTAAGCAATTCATTAGCTTTGGTTCCAAACCTACTAGAATTCTGATAATATACTACAATGTCACTTTTACTCACTAAGATCTAGAGTTTGTGTTCTCCTTTAGACTTTCATGAATGATCAGGAGTAAAGCACAAAGATGCATATACTGAAGTTTCCTGATGATCGTCGATAATGTTTTCTCAGAGGCATGCTAACAAGGTTGTTGCCCAGATATTATTTTCTCAGGCAGTAATCTCCATTAGAAAGGGGCAATCAGACAGCCAGATAGATGGATATATAGATCTCTGCCCTGTCTATAAATGGAATATAATTATCGTCCACAAAAACGATGTATAAAATATGAAAAGATGAATAATAATTAAATTTTGTCTTCAATTTAGAATATATCAAGAATTTTGGTTGGAGCTCTTTTGACAAATAGGACTGAACGTCAAGAGAAGAAACTTCCACGGAAAATCGAGTAACAAACAGTGTTTTTTAATAAATTGTTGACCGTTTATAGACTATTACTGGCTTTACTTTTGGTCATCATATTACGTGAGCAAGGGCGTTGATTCAGTGGTTACTCACGCATGTTGTAATTAGGTGGATTTTTTTCTGATGTAACACTTAAATAAATATTTCATCCTTGCGTGCACACTCGGTCTATGGTTGAAATAATGGTTTAGTAATGGTCTTGGAAGCCATGGTTGAGTTTGGAACCTTCGGTCTTACTATTTGGCGAAACTTTGAGAGGAAGTATATTGAAATGTCTTAATTTTGGAGACGGGAGAAGATATTGAAGATAATGAGAATTGTTTCACCACCGAAATTAGAGAATCAGGGGCTCTAATGATTACAAGAATTTAAATTTGGGCCTTTAGGACAGAATTTTCATTCGACCATTCTTTTACCTGATTATATATATCCCCAATCATGGTGAGCAGATAATTTAATATTTAAATAGTAATAGATACACGTTCTGCTGCGGATGCCTTGAGTAACTTATCATACTGTGCTTAGTCAAATTTGTATGAACCTGAACATTTTTTAAAGAAGGTATATTCGGAAGAGATGATAAGTACGAGGATTTAGAAAAGGTGTTATCCCCAAACAGATTCTTATACCTTTTATAGAAGTGATCACATATGTAGGTGTAAACCCCACTACCCATTCGTATTCAGTTTTAAATAATTTTCAGAAATTCTAAATGAAACCTACATCTAAAATTTCTAGCACACGATATATACTTTTTATTACCGCCTAAAAAACTCTGGTACATTTCCCACAAATGTCTCCACTGTACGGAATATATGTGAAACCACTTACCAAGACTGAGAACAGGCCAAAGCACAAAAACCACAGTCAGCATACTTAATGGGTCACAAGCGCAGCTCGCTATAAACATATCCATTCATGGCAAGCGCCAACCAACACCACAATAACCATATTATTATTGTTATTATTATTATTATTATTATTATTAGTAGTAGTAGTAGTAGTAGTAGTAGTAGTAGTAGTAGTAGTAGTAGTAGTATTTGTATACATATATATTGTACCTTCTTTGGTGGTCGTATGGTCTAAGGCGCTACTTTTGCAATAGACTTGAATTCCGATGACGCTATGATGGGGAGATTGTTTTTAGATTCCGGGCGGGTTTACAGAGGTTATACTTCATCTATATTCATACGTTTTATAACTAACCTATTGGCGTAATTAGTACATAAGCGTATAACCCGAATGGTTACTAAGACGTGGTGATAAAAAATATATATACATATATATAATTATTATTAATATGTGTTAATAATAATTATAATTAATTGAAATATTAATATGATTAAAACTATATTATTTCATTCTTCACGTTTTATATGAATGTCTAGTAATAATACATTCCATCCCCATACAACACAATTGTACGCAAAAAGCATAAAATAGCAATCTCTATATTTTATAAAGCGTTAACTGTAATTATTTGAAATCATTGAAACTTTATTTATATCTTATTATTATGCACTTATTAATATTATTCTGAAATAACTATTTGATGTTCGAATTAGCCTTAATACCATTTGAGATTCAAACAGAACTCCTTAAATATCCATATTTGCATACTTTCAAATAAAATGTGATTAAACTTCCGTAGAATTATATTTAGTACTTTTTTTCCGGGTTGTTTTTAATTGATAACAAGCTTTTTATCTTAATCCAACAGGCCCATATTTGGGTAAATCTATAAATATATAAAAATAATAGTTTATAAAACTTAGATAAATATGTAAGTACATTTAGTACGGAAATTAAAATATTATAAAAGATCCCATATACTTGATTTTATATATATTGTTAGATAAAAAATAATACAAAGGGCTTCTCCAACAAAATACAATAAGAAATAATAGCTAAAAACTCGCTTGATAGCTCTAATTATAAATTTATAAAACTTAAGTTTTATTAAGTTTAATTTGAGACATACACATTATTTCGTTATGTTAAAATGAAGGTGTGAAACTTATATCATATTAGATCTTTACAATCTTTTTTTATTGTCTTAGACTCCGACTCTTTTTAAGAAATAACATTTGCATTTATTTTTTAATATCTTGAGTTATAGTTTCTGTCTACTTTGTGGTCAAAATCAACGAGTTTATCTTTAGTTAAATTCTTAAGGTTAGGTCAGTGTTATCAACATAAAAAATATGTTTTTTATTAATTTTAAATTTTAAAGAACAAAATATTTAGGAATAATTTCATATAATATATCATTTTGAAAAAGTCTTGAGCTATACATTTTTATGTATAGTATATCGGATGGTTTTAAACCAGAGTGAACTATCATCAAAAACTAACGTTTTTTGAAAAACAGCTTTAAAGTTGAATAGATTTAGAGAGATATAGAAGATATTTAGAATCATAAAAACATTGATCATAGATTATGTAATTATTTTTACAGCATATAACATCAGTATAAGCTCAATATAACTTCAAAATAAGCTTTATATCAGTTATTGGTTTTTTATCACAGTACAATATCACTCTGGAATGTGATTGTGTGATTAGTTCACTATTGTATAGGAGAATAGGGATATTTTTTAACAAACTCTTAGGCTCTATAATCTTAATAAATGCAAATTATCAATAATTTATACATACAGAAAATAAAATATGGCTTAAAACCAGTTTTACATTAAATTTATTCTTTTTATCCAAATTAAATATTTTATTTCTGGACTTTCCTTTGATATATTTATCGTTTAGTTTTTAATTGATTTATTTGTTCTTCATGTTTTTCTTCTGAGCAGATAGTAGGCTATCTGAATTTTCAATGTATCACATGTCTAACATGTTTCTTTTCTGGGTGGCTTGAAACTCAGATTAAAGTCATATCTATAAACTTTTTCATACAATGATTGACATGGATTATTTTCGAAAAGCTATCTTCCTCTACATATTATACAAATAATCTAAATTTTAAAATAAGGTTCAAATTTGTGTCCAAGAATTTTTTGCTGGCATGTGTTCAAGTTTAGTGACTTGCTGTTGTGGGGAGGCTTGTAATATATTTATGTATTATGCCAACCGTGGTAGCACAAGTCGTCTTGTGAGGGACGTGATTTCATATTAGATCATTCCATTTTGGTGATTTTGTCTTAAGCAATGCAGGACCAATTCGTACGCTGTAAATCTGTAAAATTTTCATGAACAAGGATTTGCAAACCTTTAATGTTACCCGTAGTTTTGGAAATGATGTAAGTCCTGTTAAGTTTTTTTTTCTTTTAATAAACACTTGTGCACATTCTTTTGACGTTTCCACACTTAAGAACGCCATAAAACATGGAAGTTTGGATTTGCCAAGACTGAGAATATTAATTGTATTATAAATATAAAAATTGTTTCTTAAATACAGCTACCTTATTTTGGCAGTTAAAGTTAGAGTTGCAAGAGTAGTCAATACATTCTTTTGCTTTCATTGATTTCTCTTTAACATTTATATACTCTTTTGCTGAGGCTTTGTTCAACTTCCTTACTTTTTTCTTTCAAATCTTTAGATCTTCCTTTTCTCGTTTGATTGGTGAGCGTTAGTTTCACCATCATCTTCTGTATCTGAAACCAACAAATTAAATTAATAATCAGTAGTTTTTAACACCAGATAATAAATCCACACCCACAACATAAACACAATTATTTTCAATACTCTTGCTGCCTTATTTTAGTCAGTACAAAACATAAAAAGCACACAACTGTAGATTCTTGCTGCCTCATTTTATTCAATACAAAGCATAAAAAGCGCACCAAAATAGATAAAATAAAAATAATTTAGAATTTTTTTAATGAGACAGTAAACTAGTCTTAAGGGTAGTGACTACTTAGTAATAAAATTTGAGTCAATTATAAATGAAGAAAATATAATGATATCTATTTTATTATTTTGAACCCCTGTTTTCAATAAAAATACATCACAGTGTAGGTTAAAACAAAATTAAGCAGCCACATAAGCATAGCACATTTTTTTAGTATCATATTTGTTATTGACATCATTACAAATGTGTACTTATTTAAAAAAATTCTTTATGTTGTCTTTTCTTTCGTTATCTATTGGAGTGATAGTAAAAAATCAAACTTTTGCCAGAGTGAACCATGTGAAGTTTATTTGCTTTTGGAAGGTTTAAAAAAAATAATTGGGAAGTTTAGTCATATAATGGAGAGCTGTATAATATAACTTCAAACATTGGTAACAATGTAATAAACACATCACTGCTCCGAGTGGCACAACAAAGATTATGAATTTGAAAATAGTTCACTACGGCGAATGTGAATTTCTTCTAAAACATAACCAACTATGAAGTTATACACTTTATTCGATGTTTCTGATGCAAATCTAGTTAAAATGTTGTCTGAGCAACTACTACTGAAATCGATACGATCTTTTTCCTTTTCACTATTAACTATTTCAAAACGATTTAGTCTTGAGTGACGTGAACTATGTGGACTATGTGCACATTTCTTTATATTATATATTTAAACTTAGCGGTGGAAGTTTCACTTTCTCATATCAAGAGAAAGTACTGTGATCGTGAAAATTTCTAGCTCAAGATTATGACAAATTTTTACGTTTTATGTGAACATGAACCCAACGGAACTTCGGAACTTCGCACGGACTTTCTCGCTCTATTGTTAAAAAATGGAGATATTTTCTCAAAACTCGTAGTATATGTCAAACGAAATAATATACACTATCAAAACCAAGCATAACTTGCACTATATTTATGTAAAACATTCTTTGAGTTGAGGTTTTAAATTTTATAATTTTATTTTTAAAGAATTAATGTCCTCATTTGTATGTTTGGACCAATAAAAAAGATTAATATTGGGTCCACAAGGGTCAAAACTTCACACTAAAATTTTGACTTCCAATCGACATTTTATTAGGAGTTGCACATCTTCAGGTCAGCGCATTGATATTAAATTCCTCACTTATAAATTTTAACCAGTAAAAAAATGTAAATATTGACTATTGCGTCTAAAATGGAGATAGATCATTCATCTACAAACATTTCTCCTAAGAGGTTAAAGGAAAAATAACATAAACTTTTTTAAAGACTCATATTTAATTACTCTTTGGCATTGGAGAATTATTGCGTTAAAACTCAAATAGTATATATTTACAACTTATGCTCACAAAATTTTATTATATATATTTGCCAATATCTCAGAAACTGTTGGTTTTATAAAAATGTATTTCGTATAAAAGTTTTTTACTTTTAATAGTACTACAATTTTGCACTTATAATTTATTTAGTATCTCAAATAGTTACGGAGATACAGAAATTTCCGCTTCTGTAAATTACCCAAAATTCATTTTCTTTGGAAAATGAAAATAACCAGTTTATTTATAATCTTAATCAACTCCTAATTACGAATTTTAATCAAAATCGTTAGTGTAGATTTTGAGAAAATAGAATTTTTCTATTTTCGCCCTTTGTATAACTAATCTTAATTTTACGTTTTAACAGACAGACTTGACGGCATTGCAATGACCATTTTTGAGGGTTCGGGGGGTCATGAGACGTTGACATCCATCAACATTTAGGGTTAGTTTTTTTTTTAAGGTCGCAATACTTAAGCTTTAGTGTTCCAAAAGTTAAAAAATATATATATTTGAGTATATCTTGAAAGTTATTTGTTTTATAAAAATATGTTTTGGCTAAAATGTTTGTATTATAAATAGTTCTACATATTTGTTATGATAAGTAATTTCATATCTCAAATAGTTTCGGAGATATGATAAAAAATGAGAATTTACGCATCAGACCGGAGCCCTTAAAGTCATTTTGCCGAAATATTGAGAATAGCCAGTTTGTTTGGAATATCTATAAAAGTTTTGAAATGAAATTTAATCAAAATCATTTGAGCCATTTTGAGAAAATCGACTTTTTCTCATTTTTCCCTACAGTAAACTACCATTAATTATAGAGGTAGATATCCAATTCCAAAAATCCCTTAGGGCAACCCTATGAAAACCCTGAATACCAAGTTTTAGCCCGATCGGTACAATAGTTTAGGCTCTAGTCGGAGGTACAGACAGACAGACGTAAATTCAAAAATAACTTTTTCGGATTCAGGGAGTCATGAAACGTCAAGATTAATAAAAATCTCGAGTTTGATTTTTTTGACAATCACAATACTTTCTCTACCTGTAAGATAGCGAGAAAGTAAAAAGGGAAATTTAAAATTATATACAGTTCATTTCCATATCTGTCTGTCTATCCCTGGCCACGGATGCAAAACGATGTGATGAATTTTGTTCAAACATGATATTTAGATACTATATTATGTCTTTACCAGAATTTTTTCTAACCCTAGTCCTTCAGTTAGGGGTGGTATATTGATGTGTAGATTTTTAATTCCATATTAATCGAAAATGGCCCTAACGATTATATTTAAAATGCATATCTTGTATTTGTTTGAAATGAAAATCCACACTCTTTACTGGCTTTTAGGTTAAAAGCTTATTTATGGGTGGTTTACAGATGAGTGATTTTTGAAAAATCTGTACTATTTTACAAATGGCTTAAAGGATTTAGTTCCAAATGTATACCTTGATAGTGTTTGGGATAACAAATAACATTGTTTAGTAGTTTTGGGGGTAAACCTTAATTTATGTGTAATTTACTGATGATATTCATTTTCAAAAACATGATGTTTTTTTAAACGGTTTTAATGATTTGGTTCCAAATGGTATCTTGGTAGTGTTGACATAACAAATAGCACTGTTTAGTTGTTTTGGTGCTAAAAACTCATTTATGCGTAGTTTACTGCTGACCGACTTTTCAAAAAATAGAAATATTTTACAATAATAAATGGCTATAACGATTAGGTTTATAAATCGGTATTTTGTGTTAGTTTGATATAACAAAAAACCGTGTATACCGTACTTGTCTTTGGTGGAAAACTCATTTATGGGTAATTTGGTGATGATTGATTTTCCAAAAGCTTGACTTATTTAAGAAACGGTCCTAGCAATTTGGTCACAAATAAAAATCTTGGGAATGTTTGACATTGCTGTATATTTGTTTTTGGAAAGAAAACTCATTTATGGGTTGTTAACTGATGAATGATTTCTAAAAATGCATAGAAATATTTTTTAAATGGCTATATTGATTTGGTTCCAAATGGGTATCCTTGACGTGTTGGACATGACAAATAACCAAATAACCCTGCATACTTTGTTTTGGGTAGCAATTTGATGAAGGGTATTTTAATGAGGAGTTATTTTTGTAAATTCAAATTATTTTAAAAAAGGCTAAAACTATTTTGCTTAAAATGTATGTATGGAGTGGTTACATGATATGACAAATAAAGCTATATACTGGTTTTGGTTATAAAATTTAGTTATGGGTAATAAACTGATGAATTTCTTTAATTTGAATATTTAAAAAAATGGCTTAAGTGCTTTGGTTCAAATTTGGTATCTGGATATTATTTTACATTTTAATTATAATTAATCTTTATCAATACAAAATTAATTAACATAAGGTTAGATGTGAAACGTGGGTTGGCCAGGAGAAATACAAGAGAAAGGCTACTACGTTTGTAATGATATATCTACGAAATGTTTGTGGAAAAGCTCGTATGGACTAAATCAGTAATGATTGGTTGCTGAAGAAGTGCGTCTTGGAAAGGGAATTCAAAGGTCATTGTTAAAGAAGCATCTTGCGTTGGTTTGGATATGTTGAGAGGATGAGTATGGATCGAGTGACTAGGCAAATATATAAAGGAAGAGTGTGTGTGTGTGTGTCTGTGGATCAAAAGGATAGTGTAGGTTGTAAGACGTGGCTAAATGGGGTAGACGAATGTGAGAAAAAGAGAAAGGATAAAGATTTTAAGAATAAAAGAGTATGCATGACTCGATGTATGAGCATGCATGACTCGATGTATGGATGTTTTTGAAGCGAAGGGAGTTTGCAAGGATAGGGAAATGTGGAGAAAGATAGTAATAATAGAATGAGTACGTAGTTTTTTTTTACTATATCCACAGCTTCTTGCCTATCCTTAAGGGAACGGAGTGATTAGTTATGTATGTGTATGTATATGTATATATATTTGTATATGTATATGTATGTGTATGTATATATATGTATGTGTATATGTATGTGTATGTGTGTATGTGTGTATGTGTGTATGTATGTATGAATGTCTGTATGTATGTATGTATGTATATGCTTATGTATATGCATAGGTATGTGTATGTGTAAATGTATGTGTATATGTATATGTATTTGTATATTTATATGTATATGTATATGTACGTGTATGTTTATGTGTATATGTAAATGTATGGGTATGTGTGTGTATGTGTGTATGAGTGTATGTGTGTATGTGTGTATGTATGTATGCATGTATGCATGTATGTATGTATGTATGTATGTATGTATGTATGTATGTATGTATATATGTATGTATATATGTATGTATGTATAAATGTTATGTATATATGGTATGTATGTATGTATGTATGTATGTATGTATGTATGTATGTATGTATGTATGTATGTATATATGTTATGTATATATGGTATGTATGTATGTATGTATGTATGTATGTATGTATGTATGTATGTATGTATGTATGTTATGTATATATGGTATGTATGTATGTATGTATGTATGTATGTATGTATGTATGTATGTATGTATGTA
>CABFWO010001583.1:0-46374 GCA_902155825.1 Timema genevievae | reverse complement strand
TGCAATGATAAGTTGTTTAGTTTCTCAAATAGTTGTGGAGATACGGAAATTAACGCTTCTGTAAAGTACCCTAAAAATCATTTTCATAGGAGAATGAAAATAGCCAGTTTATTTATAATCTTAATCAACGCCTAGATACGAATTTTAATCAAAATCGTTTGAGCAGATTTTGAGAAAACCTATTTTTTCTCTTTTTGCCCTTTATAAAGCTACTCTTAATTTTAAGTTTTAATAGACACAGACAAACGGCATTGCAAAGACTATTTTTTAGGGTTGTGGGGGTCATGAGACGTTGACATCCATCAACATTTCAGGTTAGTTTTTTTTACGGTCGCAATACTTAAACTTTAATGTCCAAAAAGTTTAAAATATATATATAATTGTGTATAGATTGAAAGTTATTGGTTTTATAAAAATATGTTTTGAATAAAATATTTGTATTATAAATATATAAACATATTTGTTATGCTAAGAAATTTCATATCTCAAATAGTTTTGGAGCTATTATAAAAAAATGTTAATTTACGCATCAGACCGGAGCCCTTAAAGACATTTTGCCGAAATATTGAGAGTAGCCATTTTGTTTTTAGTATTTATTCATGTTTATAAATTAAATTTAATCAAAATCGTTATAGCCGATTTTGAGAAAATCGACTTTTTCTCTTTTTGCCCTTCTGTAAACTACCCTTAATTTTAAGGGTAGATATCCAATTCCTAAAACCCCTTGGGGCAACCCTATGAAAACCCTAGATTTTAAGTTTTAGCTCAATCGGTAAAATAGTTTAGGCTCTAGTTGGTGGTACAGACAGACAGACAGACGGAAATTCAAAAACCACTTTTTTTGATTCAGGGAGTCATGAAATCGTCAAGATTCATCAAAATCTCGATTTCGATTTTTTTGACGATCACCATACTTTCTCTACCTGTAAGATAGAGAGAAAGTAAAAACTACCAGGCCGTATTTTACTCTGAAAGTAAATTGATTTTATTTGTTTGAATTAATTTAAAAAATCTTTCATGTTTACACTAAATTATATTAGGCTAGTTCATTTATATTTTAATCCTTTAACTTCTCTATGGCTTGAGCCCACAAACTATACCAACCGACAAGAGGCCGCTGCCAACAGCAATGAAAGTGCACACATTTGCAGATAGAGAATGTAATGTATTCAACACAGCGAACACTAAAGCTATTAATCTCAGTTTTCTACTCCGGAACTGCTTATTAATTATTCACGTAGCTCATCAATTGGTATCACGAGTCTAAGTTTAATACCATTCCTGACACACTGGTTCAGAGAAAAAATTCTGCGTGTGCCGTGGTTTGAAACCGGGACCTACAGATCTGTAGTCAAAATCTTTGATCACTAAATCACAAAGGATATCTTTAACATAAGTTATAAAAATCTAGCCTATTGTTAGACTTACAATTGTATTCTCAACTACATATTTCCAATTTTAAACACAAATCAAGAGTCGAAAACGATGCCCTCCCATTAAATTACACCCTGATTTTGATTGGAAGATAAGTTGAGAAAATTCAAACATATATTTTGTGGCCAACAATGATAATATTTTACTATATTATTTGTGTTACTTTAAAAGTATAGATAATATCTATCAAAAATAACAAATGCAGATAACATGACTTGATGTATGAATATATTAACATTATTTTAGTAACTTTAGTAACTAACATCTACTGTTCTTTCTACCAAAATCATACTGTAATATAAAAACGATAAGAATACTAAGTAATCCATATTAGCAACATTTCGTCTTGGTACCAAAACCAAGGGGTCATGGAATAATAAACACAATCAAGTGAGTAAAAAATGTATAATCAAATGTATTTCTCAGTGTCCGTAATGCAATCCTCGTTCTTGCTGATGATAATAATAATGGGAAATCCTTTATTTTACCCCTATGTAATAAAAGGTACAACATCGCGAAGGAAAGTCATTTAGCTAATTGGAATGCTCCAACTAGGCAAAGAGTTTAAGCTAACGAATTGATTTTAATTTAAATAATATATTCAGACACATAAAATAAATCATCAATATTTTGTTTGTTTACTATTCCTTTAGTGGGTGAAGAAGATTTTTGTTGGTGCTAATACGTCAAATAAATCTCCATTATTTTTTTTAAAATCAATAGGTGTTCTTATGTGCAAGGTAATATATAAGAAAACTAAAAATGCACTAATTGTTATAGGTGCGCCTTCATATTTCCACTGGACATTTCTTGTCTTGATTTATTTTTTATTTAACATGAGTGATGTAAATCACCTAATCGATTTTTAAGGGATTGATAAGGTTTATCAAAGTAAATAAAACCGCAAACGCGTGGAGAGAGGATGGAGAATCACAATGAGAAGTCACACGTGACAAATCCTCCTTCTTCCACCCTGTCAAGGCTCGAAGCTCTACTTCCCCATCACTGGCATTTCAGTCTATCTCAAGCGTGAGGCCTAACACTTTGTTGCTCCCAGTTGAGGACTGCCATCGTACGTGACTGTAGCAGCATACATATACAAAATTATGTATTTAATTGATTTAATTTATTATTGTAATTAAAGTTCTCTGTGTTTCTAAAGATATGTATTCTTTTGTCTTGCCTTTAAATAATTTAAACTTTCTAAAAGCTAAATTTGGCACAATAGACTAAATAAATTTAATCCAGACCTTTATCTGACAAGCACTATCTTTGAGAAATAAAAAATATAGTTTAAATGTTAAAATAAACTATCAACATCCCATTTGGCACAAATAAATATTTATTGCTACGAAATATTCCTTGGGCCGCTCGTGGTAAATATGTATATTCTACATTTGTTTAAAGTTTCTTTCTTTTCATATAATATCTCGAAATTTTATAAATACGGGATTTTAAAAAAGTAATCAAAGGACTTTCTTACCCCCCAAACTTTACAAAATGATAGGGGCTAATATCAAAAATCCACTTATATATGGTATACATATATATATAATAAATAGGTAAAACATATATATATATATATTAAAAAATTGAAGATCTAGCAGAAATGTTAGTTGAATATAGCTTAATTTATAATAGGAACTTGATAAAATAAATAAGATAAAAAAGTTACTGAAGTTTATTCAATTTAGTTGATAGCATCCATCAATACATATTAAAAATTCAAAAGAACTTCCCCAAGAATGAAACATCATCATAGTAGCCACTGAAATAGTCTTCTTTGGCTGCTTACCAAACATTGCTACAAAGTCAATTTTTCATTTAAAATTGTGCTTTATATTTTGTTTTGGCTATAAAGTTATTGAAATAATACAGTTTTTGTTATTTTAATTAATTCAATTACGTTAATTTATAAATCACCGGGGAAATATTATAATTAGTGTTGCGATTAACTAGTTTGGGAAACACCTCTTTAACTATAGAATAATTTATTCTCTATTTCATTAAATTTACTTTCGATATAGAATCAAGACCATCAGAAAGTAAACTTCAAATTCAGTATGGTCAACGTTTAATACAGAATATTCGTATTAAGTCCAAGTACTTGAAGTGATATCAGTATCAAGTGAATATGAGTTAAATTTATAAAACCAAATAATCTTATTAGCTATATTCTTGAATTATTAAAAAAATATGGAATTAAAAGGGTGAAATTTAATCAATTTAAAAGCAGATATTATTGGGAGGAGATAATTCCATGGATTGAGCCCACTATCTAACTATATTGACCAAGCGGCCATCGCCATTAGTGATTATAATGCTAACATTTGCGGATAGAAGGTGTCATTTGGTCAACACAACGAACTTTCCGGCCATTAATACCAGTTTACCTGATACGCTACTTACTTATTCCAGTAGCGCCCCATTTTTACTCACGAGGATGAGTTTGACTCCGTTCAGACTTATTTTTTCACAGAAAAATTCTGGAAGCGCTGGAGACCAAATCCAGGACCTCTAGATTCATAGCCAGATACTTTTACCACTAAACCACCGAGGTGGGATCTGAGCTAGTAATATAAAAACCAGTATTATGTAAAATTAATGAACATATTTTTTTTTTGTGTATCTGTCTATTGAGCTAAGGGTCCCGGGTTCTATTACTGGCATGACTGACAAATTTATCATGGGTTGAAATTGGGTTTAAACTTTATAGTGACCGGAAGCTGGATGTTGTCTGTTCTAGATATAAATTAGTTTAGAAGGCATGTGCTGCTATAATCAGTCAGATCATAAATCACATCCTAAATACATCGAATAAATGAAAATATATTTTAAAAAACCCAACACAAACCACACTTCTTTACAAATGTTGTCAAATATATCAATTTGTTTTAGAAGATGTTTTACTAAGACCCTAGTATATTACTAGCTACACAAGAATACGCAATACCAGACCCATAGGAATATGTTTTTCTTTGAGCGATGCGAGTTTTGAATAAATTTCGAGTTTTGATTGCTTTTTGGTTAAGCTTGGAAGTAAATAGGAGCACCCCTGGCACTTTTAAACTTTGGATGTCCTTGGAAACTATTTTAAAGAATGTCTTGATGCTATATTTAGGTATTTTATCACAGTCCGAATAAATCTTTTTAGTATCTTACAATTTGCTTCTTCACCCAAATGTAGGACTTATGAAATAATTTGTTGAAATAATTTGACTTGTGTATATCCATTTGTTTTACCTTTCACTCGAAATAAAAACAACCCCTCTGGAGAAAGTAGAAACAAAACCTTTATCACCACAGAACATAATCTTATTGAAGATTCATAAATTGTAACTTGGCGATAAATACAGAATGTCACGGGTGGAAAGTAATTAATACTAGGTTATAGAGAGTATATTCTTCTTATAAATTTGGTGGATACAAATTAGATAATGTACCCACAAATCGAAATTGTAATGGCTACTACAATGTATCAATGTTTTCCCAAGTTTCTGTCCACTGCATAACATAAAATTAGTCTAAGTGATTTATTATTATTATTATTATTATTATTATTATTATTAGCACCGCGTCTTACTACCCGTTCGGGTAATACGCACTTACGCTAATGTGCAATGGTAAGGTGATTGTGAGATGAAATGAAGGACCTACAGTTTAACGTGGAATCCGAACCACGGTGGAGGCCTGGCATTCCTCACATTCACAAGTTGTGATTAATACACATCTTGTCAGAGGTGAAGGAAGGGTTTGGCAATCAGATAAATATGTGCTGGGACCGAGGATTGAACCCCGGACCCTCAGCACAGAAGTCTGACACCTTACCCCTAGACCACCAGGTCACTTAAAGTGATTTATTAAAAGATTAATTAATTATTTACATTTACGGAGGAATAAATAAGATAAATGAAATACTTGAAATTGTTAAAGCCAATGCTGTACTTATTTTACCAAACATAGTTTTTAATCCCAACTTTAGGACACAACCTGATACATTCTTAGAAACATGTACCTTTACTGTCTTGTTTGCGATGGTGCATGTTATTGATACCGAGAATACGGATTATTTTACAAGGATCGGCGAGAGTAAGTTATATCCAGAATAAAGATCACAATCATCGTCAGGTAATTAAGATGAATGATGCCTAAAATTAAATTTAAAAGAATAGTCGAATGGATCATTTATATCGGTAAAACCCAAAAACCATACAGCAAGGATTGTTGCCTGGATAGTTTAATAAATAGATAATCATAATCAATGTTACGTTTGTCAGTTTTATAATAGATTGATTAAATCTGTGATACTCAGAATAAAGGCTATACAAGGATCGTCTGTTGGATAGTTAAAATCAGTATTACCTAGAATTAACATAGTGGGGATTGCTAGTTTGATAGTGGATATTTGAGGTCTTTGACACCCAGGATTAATATTACAATAATTATTATTGGTTGGATAGCTTAAGTCAGTAATACTAAGAACTAAGATTACAGCTATCTTTTGCTGTAAAGTGGAAAAATAAGCTCAATGTCAATATTAGCTCAGAATCAATTTTTAAAGCTATCAGATAAAAAATAGGCCTCCACGTTTACATACTAGCCAAATCATTGTGGACTTGCTTATACCAAATTCTAAGACAAAAAACATATTATTTCGCATGAGCCAAGGTTCCCTTTCTGTACAGGGTGGGTGGGAAGTCACTATCTGATTTCAAATGACTGTAATTTTGTTAATTTTTGACCTAATGGCAAAACATATTACTTTCCGGTGTTTTATGATCCTTGAGAAAATGTTATAATAGCACGTCATCTACCTTGAGTGAGTTATAGAAAACTGGCAGACAAACATTATTTGGAGGATCGTACCCAGATAGCTTAACGTTTTGAAGTGTGGAAACCTGTCGTCCTTGTGCAGCTATGGTGGAAAGGTAGTTCGTGGCCAACACTTCATCTCAGCAACAACTTCATCTCAGCACGATTCAAAATTGCCAGAGAAAATGAATGACTACTGGGTTGATTGCAGCTGCAAGAAGAAGCAGACAACTGTCGACATTGTGGACCCTGGAGAATGTTGTGGCAGTGAGGGATATGTTTATGTGCAGCCCTGGTATATTCCATGCCAGGCCTCTCGTGAGAGCGGACTCTCCAGATACACGGTGCATACAGTGATGAAGAAATATTTGCAATTTCGGCCCTGGAAACCTTATTACGTACAGGAATTACCCGTGGAGGACTGTGTTAGGAGCATGGAACACGGAGAACTTATGCTTTCGTGGCACAGTGACTGGAAGAACTCGTTTCGAAACGTTGTTTGGAGCGATGAAGCAGTTTCCCACGTCAATGGTTTCATTAAATGACACAACTGCCACTATTGCTATTGAGTAGATCAACCCAGATAAAACCTTAGATAAAATGCAAAATTGATCAAAGGTGATGATGTGGTGCAACATGACCTTGGACCGTGTTATTGGTCCTATCCTCTTGTGAAACATCCTGAACGGTAATTCGTACCTAAACATGCTGCGTCAATATATGTGTCTCATGATGTTATTTTCCATCATGATGGTGCCCTACCCCACTTCGACCTTAAAGTTCGTGACTGGCTGGACGAACAATTTTCAGGGGCTTTGGTTGGAACGATGGGTACCACACGAATGGCCTACCAGAAGTCCTGATCTCACGCCATGTGTGATTTCATTTTTGTAGGGATGGACCAATGATGAAGTCTATCGAACAAAGCCATGTACCCTGGAAGAATTAGAGGAACGTATCAATGCTGTTTTAGGAAATGTTCCCCAGGATTTCCTTTAAAATACAAAAATTATTAATAACATACCACGACGTTCACAAGGCCTGGTTAAAAGCACAGTATCTTATGTGAGAATGTATTATGCCACAAAGATTATCATGGACTTGTGAACAGAACCCTTCTTACCTTGTGTAAATTTACATAGAGCTAGTAAAATTATAGATGATTAAAATAAAATAGTGAATTCTAACCCGACCTGTATTAAGAAATGATGTACAGTACCTCACATGTAATGGTGCATTCATAATTGTTGTAACAGTATCAGTTGGCACGTGGATTAAGCACCATACTCGTCGAAGATGGTCGCTGGTGATGGAGAGGTCGGGGTTTCAATCCAGGAGAGCTGTACTGAGATGCGTATTTCCTAGATGAAGTCTTACATGCCTTTTCACGCGTGGGCGAGTACATTTTCTTCACATTATACCTTCTCTAACTCCAGCCAATTAGTGCAATTGAATATATCTAGTTCTAACAGTAATAAAAAGTGGTGAAAATAAGAAAAATAAACATTACATTATGTTAAATTAAATTGAACTAATTATTAAATAAATAAAATTGAGGCATTTATCAAATGTAAAAAATCAAATCCTTTGTGCCAGTGATGAAAAAATTCTAATTTCAGACATTCATTAAATTCAGTTCTACTTTGATGATGGAAAGGTTGTCTTTATAATCATAAAACTAGAACGTTAATACTAAATTCAACTACTCAGGGCTGGATGTTTTGTCTTAGCTAAGATAATTTGTAGGTACCAGTAATGTAATGATATAGCTTTGTGTTCAAAGAGTAACCCTCAGTATTTTAATGTTGTTAAACATATAATAAGTACTATACATAAAAATTAATAACATTAGTATTAAAATTATTTTGGAAATTAATAATGATAGTTATTTCTATATGTATGTACATACAATTAAATTATAAATAGATATAAAAAGTTATATGTATATATTTGTATTAGTACATATATACGTATACATAAATAAATGAATTTTTACAGTACATAGATATGTGAGTACATAAATATATACGTATGTATACATTAAGCATATATACATATATGTATAAGTATATATATGTATATACACAACTATATAAAATATTTATATTCATATATATACGTGTTTATTTACATACATAATTATATACTTAAATGTGTGTACATACATATATACATGCATATATAAATACATGTTTCGTTACATAAATAAGTATTATACTTTAAGGGTGTATGTATATACCATATATATATACATACATATATATATACATACATATATATACATATATACATACATATATATACATATATATATACATACATATATATACATATATATACACATATATACACACATATATATATATATATACAGAGTGTATATTAATTGGTGTCAAATATTGTAGGAATGTACGCCTACTGACCAAACATTGAGAAAATTTCATATAAACATTGGTTAAATAACTATTAGTTTTAGGGTTATTTAAATGTTTTCCTCAAAGATGGAATGTTCGTGAGAGATCCTTTGAATGGCCTGCTTAATCACCAGATTTTAAGCTAATTAATTTTTATCTCTGATGACATTTAAGGTCCATTGTTTAAGCAACGCTTGTGCCTGATGTTGACGTTTTAAGAAAGCTTATCGTAAATGGATGTGTGCAAATATGCAACACCCCAAGAGTACGACACAAACCTTGAACGCTGTCTCAGAGGATGCAACGAAGCATGAGGACACGATTTTTGTAATAAAAGTTCTCTCTTGTGTTTTGTTTGACTTGCTTAGTTGAATTACTTCTTTTGTTGGATTGCTTATTAATTGAAAAGTAAATTACCCTTATCTCAGAAACTGAGCGTTTCTAGACCCATGTTCACATGAATGTTTCTTAGTGTTTGATGGATGGGAATACACACTTAGAATATTTGACATCAATAAAATATACAACCGTATATATATATATTCATATGTATATGTATATACACAAATGTGTATACATATGACACTATAATACATATATTTACACACATGTATATATCATGTCTATACATATATATATATGTGTGTTTATATATCAACAAAGGGCCTATATATGTATTTATATGTATAAAAATACGTTTTATATATACTTATATAGGCATTAAGTATCATTAAACACATATATATTATATTAAATTATTTATTTAAATTACATATTTTATTTGTATATGCAGGATCTTTCTACGACACACTTTCAAAAATATCTCTTACATCTTTCAAATATTTTTTTTATAGGAACTTATTAATTTACTAACCCCAAAATAAACTTTAGTTAATAATTCGTTATTTTAGGAGATATCTGGTTTATTGAAATGTTTAATAATTGTTGTATTCTAATTAATTAAAATGATACCATCTTGACTTTGTGATAAAATAACGCAAAATTTTTTAAATATCTCCAAAAATAATTAATTTTAAGGCATGTAATGAGTTGAATAATTTATAAACAACTTTTATGTTAATAAAGGATTTATGGTCAGATATGCTATAGCAGTATACTATTTCATTCATTGTTTGTGTCTTGCTACCCACACATCCGGTCCATTCTCATATTTAAACCAGAAGGGTAGGGATGAGGAAGGAACCTAGGTATCTCTAAAACCAAGATAAACAATAAGCCGAAACCTTTCCTAGGCTTGCATACTTCAAGAAATTTTAGAGTGTGTTCACTTGAAGCGTAATTTATTTTCCATTTACAAATGATACGTACGATCACAACGCCTTAAGCCACGTGACAATTTGTTTGCGTATCTTCTAATCCAAGAAATATAGAAAGATGAATTAATATTATTATTATTATTATTATTATTATTATTATTATTATTACTAACACTGCCTCTTACTACCCGTTCGGGTTATACGCACTTACGGTAGTGTGTAATGTTAGTGTGATTGTGAGATGAAATGGAGGACCTACAGTTTAACGTGGGATCCGAACCATGATGTAGGCCTGGCATTCCACACATTCACAGGTTGTTGTTAATACACGTCTTGTCAGAGGTGAAGGACGGGTTTGGTAACCAGATAAATCTGTGCCAGTACCGGGGATTGAACCCTGGACCCCTATTACAGAAGTCCGACACCTTACCCCTAGACAACCAGGTCACCCTAGAAGGATTAAACTTTGAATATTTAGCATATTTAGTGAAATATCAGTGTGTGAACATTGTGTGTGTGTTTTTAATCAAATGATCAAGAAAAATTTCACTTTAAATGCATACCTAGAAAATTATTTATGGTGAACACTTTGGGCATATTAAATAGGCCTAAATGGTAAGGCTCAGTAGCACACACTCTCTAATATATTTCAATATGCTCAGAAGAAAAATTTCAAACAATGAGATTTTCAGTACTCTACCCTTAGATAAGTTTTGTTCATTAAAACAAACACATCATCTTGTTAATTATAATAACCACTCTTAATACAAACATTTTTGGAGAAATTTTTCAAATATATTAAACAAAATTCAAATTTTCAAAAATAATTATTTGTAAGCTACTCTAAAATTATTTGATACTGTAATAATAAAAACGTATTCCTTTTTATAATGAAGATCTTTTCACAGACTTCAATATGAAATAATCTTCAAGATCAATTTCCAAAATAATAAAATTACCTATAATTTCTTGTAAGTAAAATACCATTAAGTTTATTTACTTTAGATAAATAAAGAGACATTATTATTAATATGGTATATAGTTTCCCACTACCAACTTTGAACCAAATCTTTAAAGCCATTTTTAAAAATATTCAAATTTAAAAAAAAAATCACTATTACAAATAGCAAAATTTTCACTCAAAACTAGTTTCCAGACTTATTTGTCATGTTCATGGCAAAAACTCACCAGATATACATTTTAGGCAAAATCATTATAGCTATATTTAAAATATTTTGAATTTTCAAAATTCACTCCTCAGTAAAAGATTAATTATCGAAATTATACCCGAAACAAAGTGTATAGTACATAGCTATTAGTCATTTCAAACACTCCCAAGATACCCATTTGGAACCAAATCGCTATGATCTTTTAATAATAGTTCTAGTTTTTGAAAAATCAGTAATTGGTAAACTACCCATAAATGAGTTTTTACTCAACAAATACGTATACACTCCTATTTCTCAGGCCAAATATTCGAAAAATATACATTTTATATACAACCAAATTGTTAAAGCCTCTTGTAAAATATATTTCAAATTTTTGGAAAATAGTCATTTGTAAAAAATCAGTGAATTTTTGCCAAAAAAAATAAATAATTATAGAGTGCTATTTGCCATGACAAACAAATTCTAGATTTGCATTTTAACAAAATGGCTATTGCCATTTCCAAAAAATATGAAATTTAAAAAATTTACTACTCGGTAATCTGCTCTTAATTTAAGGGCTATGGTTTAAAAAAAATCGTTTTTATGTATAGTCATATATATATATATATATAAATATAACAAGTTTGAGCAAAATCCAGCGATCCGTTTTGATTGCGTTGCCAGAGACAGAACGACAGACAGACAGACAGACATGTGGACAGAGAGAATTGTAAAAAACTTATCTTCAGGTTCACATAAAACTTAAAATTTCGTCAAAATCTCAAGATATATTTCTTGCCATTACAATACTTTCTTTATATATGAGAAATAAAAAAGAACATTCTTTGAATGCATGATACAGTATACATCTTTACTAGTGTTTCTGGTAGATAATAAACTAAGAAACATAGATGGCGGAAACATATCATAGACTTTGAGAGAGATACAGAAACTATAAGGAAAAAAATTCCTCATATCATCCAGCTGGGATTCAATCTCTCACCTACTCATAACCAGTAAACCATTGTACTTACCGATGGTATGGTATAAGAGTTTATTGTTTGTACACTTCCTTCACCCAGAAAGGTAGACAACCTACATCTCTTATTTCCACTATTGTGTATCCTTGTATCCTAGGACCATAGTACATCCCGTCACCACTGTAAAATCTCACTATTGTGAAATATACAATCTATCAACTTAATCAATGATTTCTTTTTATTTTCACCCCTTATTACTGGTCTATTCGTAAATGTATTCATTATTCTAATGTATTAGGGATGAGTAAGGGGAAATTTAAAGGTAGGACACTCACAATTACTTGGAGAGAAAATGAAAAACCACGTAGGAAAAACTTCCTCATCACACCCGACCATGACTCTAACTCTGACCTCCTCGTAATCGGCAGTGCAGGCAATTGCGAGGGTGACGCATTAGACCATGAGGCCACTTATGAAAGTATAAACGCTTTAGTTGTCTAGGTATGCACTGATAGTGAGCGTCCAAAACTCACAACTCAGCATTTTATTAACCTGATAAAACATATCTGTATCTATCTGAGTTAAAAACCACCTCCTTCAAAAGTTTGATAATGACCGACAATGTAACACTTAAACTTTATTGACAAAGAATAAGATCTTTATTACATATTTTACTAAGATTTCATATCCATGGGAAATGGTGTTTAAATATTACATCTTATACAAATTATAGTGGGAAATACGTATATTTATGTTTATCATTCGCATACATTTCATGTAACATTACATAGTTACTAGTGGGTCGTTGCAGCGATGGCTGCAGATTATTGCACTAAAATTTATTTTAAACTTTTTATTGGCAAAGGATTTATATAATAAGCCCTCACTCAGTTTTTAGGTAAAGGTTTACGGTCAAAGGCTATCAACTTTACTTAGATATTTAGTAATAATTGAACTGATATTATTTTGAAACAAAGACAAATATTGTATTAACCAATATACAGCTATAAATGGTTTCCATGCTGATGTAAATAAAAAGTGATTGAACTAATGAATCATTGCCCACACAGAAGGAAAAGATGGAAAATTCTCTAGGAAAATTGGGTTTTAGTTTTAATCCACTATTGTTACCGGCATCCTGATTCCATAATCTTTAAAATGAGTGTTCGTTTGTTAAAATTTGTTCAGTCATTTCTTTGTAGTTTCTATTACTGGAAATGGGCTTATCAAATAATATATATTAAGATATATGATAGAAAGAGTGATGAAATGTGATAGGGAAAATGAGAGTGTAAGTGTTTGAGTGTGTGATTGTGTGTGTGAGTGAGTGAGTGTGAAAATGAGAGAGTGGATATGAGAAAGTGTGTGTAAGAAACTTAGAATGAGCAATCGAGAGAGATCAAGTGAGTGTGAGCATGTGAGAGTGAGAGTATGTGTATGTGTTAAAGAGAAAAAGAGTGTGTGCAGAATGATAGAGTGTGTGATAAAGAGAATATGTCAGGAAAAATGCTTGATAAATTATGAGAGAGAGAGAGTGTGTATGTGTGTGTGTGAAAGAGAGAATGTAAAATTTTGGGGGAGATATTGTGTGAAAGACAGTTTGAGAGAGAAAGTTAGAGAGGGAAAGACTAGTTTGGAGAAAAAAAATCAGATTGGGAGAGATAGTTAGAGAAATTAAGATAGCGAGTTTGAGAGATAGTGGGTTTGAGAGAGAGAGAGTGAGTTTGAGATAGAGAGAGTGAGATTAAGATAGAAGGAATTTGAGAGAGATAGCTTTTGAGAGAGAGCTTAAGAGAGAGTATATTAAAATAATGTGAGAGGAGTTGTATGGTAAAGAGTGTATGTGAGGGTGAAAAGTGTTTGAGAGAGGGATAAAGTGTGAGAGAGAGAATGAGAAAATATTATATATAGAGAGAGTTTTATGGAGTGAATGTGTGTGTGGGTGTGTGTGTGTGAAAAGAGTGTGAGAGAGTGTGAGAGAGAGTGTGTGAGAGATTGTGTGAGAGTGTGATAGAGTCTGATAGAAAAAGAAAATGGGAAAATATGGATGTGGTACTCAAACATTATGGTACTTTGAAATGTTATTCCCTAAAAATTAAATAGCTACATGGAAATATAACTGAACTTAATGTATTTGTAAGAGTGTGAAAAATATATTAAATACACAAAGCATTACTTTTAAATATCATATCCTCAAAATTAACCGATAAAATGAAAACGTAGCTTTACTTATATATTATTATTGTGTTACTATTTGACCAAATAAACATAAAAACCCATTATTTGAATAAAATGAACATCAAAACTCATACTTATATAGTTAAAATGGTTATTTTTAAACATTATTCAAATTCATATTATCGTTTTTTGAGCCTATAATACATACTTAACATATTTAAACATCATTTTATCATTTTTGAGCTTATATAACATAACTTAACCTATTTAAACATCATTCTATTAGGCGCAAAACAAAACGTACACAATATGTTCACGAACTTAATAACTTAACCTTTTAATTTTAGAAATTATGCTCAACTTTTTTGATCTAAATGCGAATTAACGCTAGCAAAATTCTAATCAAAAATAATTGTTTCCCCAGTTTTGCGATCTGAATTTAGATGTGTTATGACCAGCATCCAAAGAGAAATATTCATTCAAAAAGAAAATTGTGATGTGTTCAGACCAACAAATAAAGATTGTGTTATTATTTTACAGCCAAAGAGATATGTATTTTATTTAGAGATTTAGAGCCATTCAGCAAATAACGGTTTCCATGGTGACTAAACAAAGAATGAAAAACTGAAAATAATGTGTAAAAATCGGGTTTTCGTGGAAAATTACTATTTTTCCCGACATGCTGGAATCCTAACCATTAAAATGAGTGGTAGTTTGTCAAAATCTGTTGAATCTTTTCCTCGTAATTTCTACTACCTAAAATGGGCTTATCAGCGATGGCTGCAGATTATTGCACTAAAATATATTCTTAATTGTTTATTGGGAAAATTTTTTATAATTTTTCCTTACTCAACTTTCTAGTGAAAAGTTTACTCGTCAAAGACTATCAACTTTACTTTGAATCAAAAAGCAAATTTTCCTCCTTCACGCCACGATGAAAACTTTAAAGGACCCTTCTACCAGCTATATATATTATATAAATATAATATATAATATCTTATATATTATAAATATATAAGATATCTTATATCTTATATTTATTAAAAATATACTATATATAATATCTTATATATATTATAAATAATATCATATATTATAAATATATAATATATATTATCTTATATCTTATATTTATTATAAATATATTATATATAATATCTTATATATATTATAAATATAATATATAATATCTTATATATTATAAATATAATATATAAACTATCTTATATATATTATAAATATATTATATATAATATCATATGTATATTATAAATATATTATATATATTATCCTATATATATTATAAAAATATTATAAATAGTATATATATGCTATTTATATATAGTATATATATTTTTTTTGCACCAAAACACTCAAGTAAAAATTTAAGTATTATTTATAATCAAAGAGAAATATTTTATTTAATGATATACAACTAATCAAACCATGGTTTCCAAGGTGATGAAAATAAATAATTATCCAAATGAACCACTCCCCACACAGAAGGAAGTGATGGGAAACTCGCTAGCAAATTTGGATTTTTGTTTTAATCTACTATATTTGCCGACATCTCAGACCCCTAACCATCAATATGATTGGACATTTGTCAAAATCGGTTCAGCCACTTTCTTTTAATTTAAATTACATGAAAAGAACACAATTAAATTATACATAGGAGCAGAAGTAAATATTTAAAGACAACGAAGAGGAAGTATAAGAATGAACAATGCTATACATATATATATATATATATATATATATATCCTGATATAATCGGTTTGTTTGATAAGTATAAAAATAATGATCTTAATCTTTCTATTTTTTACACCATGTAAGTATTGATTTGGTATTATTTGTAACCAGGGTTAAATATATATCTATACACCTATAATCATGCACAAATCAGTTTTTCCATGTTGACGTAAACAAAGAATCAATAGCTGAAGATTCTCTGAGAAAATCAGATTTTAGTTGAAAACTGCTATTTTTACCGACATCCTGAACTCCTAACCTTTAAAATGAAAGGTCGTTTGTCAAAATATATTCAGCGACTTCCTCGTAATTTCTATTACCGGAAACGGGCTCTCTATGTATAAAAGCGAAAGACCTGACTGACTGAATGACTCACTCACTCACTCATCACTAATTCCTTCCTTATAAACTAATTAAGAAAAATAAAGATGTTTCATTTCGATGCTTTTTGATTAAGGGGGTGTAATCGGGGTGGCTATCCTAATTAACAATATTGATTTATAAACTATTTTTAAGAGTTTAGAGGGTAATAATCAGATAAGTTTGTTATAATATTATATTAAATAATGTATTTGTAAGAATGTGTAAAGATAGATGGGGTGCACAAAACATTACTTTTAAATATCATATCCTCAAAATTAATCGGTAAAATGAAAACATAGCTTGGCTTATGTATTTGTAATGTGTTACTATTTGCTAAAATGAACATAAAAACCCATTATTTAAAAAAATTAATATCAAATCTCACATTTAGATAGTTAATATGACTATTTTTAAATATTATTCAAGATCATTTTAATGTTTTTGAGCTTACAATACATACCAAAACATATTTAAACATCATTTTACTATGCGCGAAACAAAACGTAGACAAGATTTTCACCAACTCAAAAACTTGACCTTTTAATTTTCAAATTATGTTCGATGTGAACTAACGATAACATTCCAATAAAAAAATAAATGTTTCACCAATTTAGGCATCTCAATTTAGATGTGTTATGACCAGCGTTTTACTATTTGCTAAAATGAACCTCAAAACCAATTATTTGAAAAAAAAAATGAACACCAAAACTCATACTTAGATAGTTAAAATAGCTATTTTTAGACATTATTCAAGATAATTTATCGTTTTTGAGCTTATAATACATACTAACGCATATTTAAACATTATTTTATCAGGTGCGAAACAAAGCGTTGACAATATTTTCACGAACTTAACTTTTTAATTTTCAAAATATGTTCAATATTATTGATTTAAATGTGAATTAACGATAACAAATTTCCAATACAACATGTTTTCCCAGTTTAGGAATCTCAATTTAGATGTGCTATGATCAGTATCCCAAGAGAATTATTCATCCAAAGAGAAATTTGTGATGTGTTCGGACCAACAATTAAAGATTTAGATATCATTTCTTAGCCAAAGAGATATATTTTCCTTAGAGATTTACAGCCATGCATCAACATCAAATAACGGTCTCCATGGTGATTAAACAAAGAATGAAAAACTGAAAATTCCTTATAAAAATAAGATTTTTGTGGAAAACTACTATTTTTCCCGACATCCTGGACTCCTAGCCGTTAAATTTAGTGGTCGTTTGTCAAAATCTGTTCAGTCATTTCCTCGTAATTTCTGTTACCGGAAACGTCCTTATCAAATTATATATAAGGACATATACAGTACTGTACATATTTGTATTTTTCTTCTATAGAAGTATTAACGTATGAGCTGCCAAACACTCTAGTTCAGTTTGTAGCACATGTTTAAATTTAGTTAAGGACTCCGTGTTTGATTCTTTGGTAGGTGAAATATATATCAATTATGAATTAGACATTCCTCTTTCAAAGAGATATATTGATGATCAGTGGAATGGGTGTCGTACTTATTATAGAATTAAGTGAGTTTGTAGGTTATGTGATGATTTATAATCTGTTGATTCAGAAAGTTCATATTAAATATCCGAAATAAAATACACGAAAGTTTTTTTGCAAATTTAGCCATTTCTTCTTGTTTGCTTGAATTACTTTACGCTCTGTTAACTATTTCTATAATATTGGAGTTGGATTCCTGGCACTACACAATTTAGGGAATTCTCTACATCATATCTTTCACTTGGGAGTTTTCATTTACTCTTTACGTTTATACAACTAATTTCCCAAAGAAACATTAATACAATAATTACCACTTAATTTAAGAAGTTAATAGCGTTAGTTTTTAAAGACATGTTTTAAGCGAGTATTACCTACTTACTTATTCTAGAGCATTAGTAACTCAAAACTCATTAGTGCACCTACAAAAAAAAAAGGCACCTATCCCTGTCTTGAGCTAGTCTACCCAGTCGACCTTATCTATTTCAGGTCCATTATAGTGCTATCCTCCCATCTTTGTCTAGGTCATTGGGTTTGTCAGTCAGTACCCTGAACAAGGTTCTAGAATCTCCCATTCACGCTGCATGTTTTGCCTAACGTAAGCTACGAGACTTGATTATCGAAACAAAGTCTTGAGATAGTTAAATGGTATGTAACTGATTATTATGTAAGCTCCTCTACTACCCAGTATCCTCATCCATTTTAAGACCAAATATATTCCAAAGCACCGTGTTTTGGAACACCCTGAAGTTCTTTCGTCACGTAAGGTAAGAGACCATGTTTCACACCCATAGAGAACAACAGGTAAAACTATTGTTAAATTATGAGTGTTACATTCCTGGACAGCAGGTGGGAGTATGTCAACTTGACCGAGTAATAGCAGGCATTTCCTGATTGTTTTATTTTCCTAATTTCAACTTTATAATTTATTATTACCAGTATTTAGCAACGCATCTTACTACCCGTTCAGGTTATATGCCTAAGTACTAATTACGCTAATGGGCTAGGAATTGGGAAGGTTTAATACAGAGGAAGTGAGCCCACATTTGCGTGGAGGGAGAGTGGAAAACAATTTAGGATAAACCACCCCAAGTTCACCCGAGCGAGATTCGAACCTTGATTTCCCCATCCTCGGCAGTCTAGCTCAACATTAATCTAGCGCGTTAGCTAACTATGCCACTGAGACAGGTCACTTTAATATTGTTATTGCTAGTTAAAATTATTCCTAAATATTTAATCTCATTAACCCTGTAAAATGATATGTTTTTAAAAGTAGTTTCTAAATTATTGTCCCAAATCTGTGTTCGCTGTGTGATCATATAAGTAGTCTATTTGGTGTGCACTTCTAAACCTATTTCTTTACTAGCTTCTAATAAAATTTCTGTATTTCTTTTATCAGCTTCCTTACAATTGGCCAAAAAAAAGCTAGATCATCTGCATATCGTATTAGCTGCATTGTATCGTTTAATGTCAACCCTTCCCCAATCTCTTGCACTACCCTAGTAACATAATCAAAGGCTATATTAGAGAGTAATGGGGAAAGTGCATTTCCTTGTTTCAACCCATTATATGTTCCTAAAGTATCTGATAAATAACATCCAGCCCGTAAACTGCCACGCGTGTCAGTCAAACATACCCCATTTATCTTGAAAAGTTTTTCGGTATTCTAAACTTAACTAAGATTCCATATAATTTGTTTTTCTTAGACGAGTTATTATCCTTTTTAAAATATATGATTAATTTGTGTATTGTCATTTTTGTGTTTCCACTTTATATAAGCGAGTATATTACAATAAATTTGAGTAAATGGTGATGGTGTTTTAATATTAATATATGTACTTTTCTTTAGTATACTCCTTAAAATGTTTTATTTGTATTTGAAAACTCCTTTTGTTGACGTCATAGAAGGAAAGGTTGAAAAAAAAAGAGTAAATTTAAATGAAGGAGGATTCAAATATTACATCACTTAAAAGAAAGATAAAAATTCTATGAGCTGAAGAAGGAGGCAGAGGGCAGGGCGCATTGGCGGTCCAAGTTCACTGACAAAAGGAATGTACCTGTCGTATGACAGAACACCTAATATTACTAATTAAACCCTGAAAGGTAACAAAATTACCTTGAAAGGTTCCTCTATGGTGCATCTTATAAGATAGGGTCATAGTGTAGTCCATCAATGTAAGACAGATTCCTTTCAGGGTAAGCGAAGTGCACACTTACTGCTAGTGACCTGCATAGGCTGGATTATGTTACAAGTAATTGTTCCTTCAATTTTTCACCACTTCTTACTACTCGCTTTGGTTGTACACATAACTTGTATTAAAAACTAAAATATCTCCTTGATTATAAATTTTGAGACAAAACAAAGCATTACTAAACAAAACAAAGTATTACTCTACTAAACAGTCCATACTTATCGTGACCAGTATTAGAATTTTTTTTAACATCACAGACCAATATTCACGTGAATTAAGTCTTCAGACTCGTAATATACGTACAAGTAAAAAACAACCATATACACTCTCACTTTTCCATGAATAAAATTCATAAATACTAGGTTTTTTTAGCCACCCGCACGGATAGTCATGCAGTCAAAGGCAACAGGCTTACATTATATATAAAAGTACAAATAAACAACTGAGGAACAATAATTATACTAGTATAACTAAGTAACTACATCAAAATTACAATTGTACTAGTATGCTCCTTTATTTGAGAACTTACCCCCAGTGACTAAGGGGCCTAAGACGTCAGGTTCATAATATGCTTTTAAGATAAAACAAAGCCTAGCTTAAGGACCTAGGCCCATGCCATTTTTCTACTTTCTATATTTTTAGGTAATACGGTTACCCGAAACGCTAGTAAAATTGCTCAAGGTTTCAATGGATGTATTTTGGTGTTAAATGCGCTTAGTATACACAAATTTAATATTTGTCTAAGCAGGGACCGGTATATAAAGTTAAAGATTTATTAATAGATTGATTTAAAGGTTCGTGCACCATTGGTTGAAGAGTATAAGGCATCAAACTCACTATATATTATTTAAAAAATATACACCGAACCGCACACCCTCAGATATCACCATGTAGGCTAAAAAATGCAAAGTTACAACTACACTGATAATCACGTGGCTTTAGCAGTCAAACTCATGATATATGTAAAATTAAGGAAACGTCAAAAGTGTACACCTTAAAGTTTCCCCAACCACGTAACTCTATGTTAAACTTAAGATATTTTTTTTAGTTACCAGGACTGGTGGGTGAATGGTCATAGAAGTCAGACCTACAGTAAATAAAAATATATCATTAAAACAAAAACGCTTGAGTTACATGTATTCATGTTTTCTAAAATGAGTTTTCGAAGTTTCATTCATCTAGGTATTTTGGTTTTGGAGTTGACACCACTCAGTTGGCCAGTGCTCAAAGTCGTAGAACTTTGAATAGAATGTCAAAGTTAAAAAATACACATGAACCTGTGACCTGTGAATGCAAAGTATGCAGGCCTAGGCCGAAATTTATATTTATATGTTTCATGGTTATAGAGTTTCTCAAAATTGTGGTGTTGAGGTTCTAGACATCAGGCTCACAATGAATGAGGTATTTAACGTGTACTTTCTGAACTGACTGATAATATCAGCATATGACTTACAAACTCACTTAAATCTAGAAAAAACATGACAACCATCCCCAGACTGTTACTTCATCAGCCAAGTCGGGACTCAAACCTGTGACACTTAGCTAACTGTAGAGACAATCTACAGACTGAGCTATTGTGTCAGAATCAAATAATGTTAGTGAAATAATAAATACACTTGAGCTATTAATTAATAAATAGTGTGAGTTTGGATAGGCATATGTTGAAATTTAACTATATGTCCAGTCATAGTTCTATAACTCTAGGTTGTTTGTTTAGGAATTGCTTATCCCAACGTTTACGTGGTTTAATGCATCAATATATCAATGTTACAATGTTACCTTAAGGGTTTATGCATATGTCAAATTAGAGCATTTTAGGTTTATGGGTTTGCGAGCTACCCAAACAAGTGGTCAAGCAGTCTAAAAATCTGGCTTCCAAAGTTAAAGAGAAACTTCCAAGTTTCACAGCTTCTTATTTCGTAAAATAAGTGTGTAAACTATATCTTCCTTATTCTTAGTTTAGGGTCAGCCATGGTGGTAGTCCAGTAGTCTAAGGGGTAAACTATGACTATAGATAAAAGTAAAAAACTCTAATCTTAGCGTGCACACCCTTATATATACAGTAGCCTCATGGCTTCTGTGGTGCTGACTGACAGCTGACGGCTTTGAAAAGCTACCAGACCAAATTATGTATCCCTACGCCGAGCCATATGATCTGCAAAAAACATGTGTCTACTGACAGTCAAAATGTAGGTATATACCTAAATTTTGACTGTCAGAAGTCAGCTGTGAACTGTCAGTCAGCACCAAAGAAGCCATGGGGCTACTGTAGGTTTCCCCAAGTGCTAAGGTCTTGATGTTACACAGTTTACACACGAATATACATTATATATTATCTATATGATTATTTCCTTTGATACTCTATAGATTAAACTACCTTTAAATTCCAGAAGTAATATATTTGTCTGTACACATGATTTTAAATGTAAATGTAAGATATAATCGGATAAATATTTGGATGTATGATTTTTATTTGCATGAAACACTTACTACCTGCTAGTGTGAATACAAAGTAACCAACCAAACAAAACCATTCATTATCTTTAGAAATTAAAATTAAGATGGCTCCTGGATTCTCAATAGATATTTTCTCTTGGTAAATATGTTAAAAAGAAAACCAATAAATACAATATTCAATAGTACAGGGTGGCCATTAAGTTTTGTAACATAGGAAAAGGATAAAAAAAGAGGGCCACCTAACAAAGCTGGACAACAATAATAATATTTAATGTCCAGACATTTTTCTAATGTATGTTTATATTTTTATGTATTAAGGACAAGTATGAGCTCGTTTAGTATTTTATATTTGTGTATCTCTGTATTTTCCTATGTGTCCAGAATTTATGGCCATCCTGTATATTATATTAATATAGAATAGCCGTTGTTCACGTGTATTTAAGAATTATTTAAAAAAACATTAATCTTATTGGTTTTAATACTACTGCTTAATTCATAAAAAGTCAGCTCGTTGGCCATTAGTATGAAACGGTTCCTAAGAAGCCCTAAGTGATATAATAAAAAATATCCAGATCAATTTATTGGTTCTATTGTTATAAGCACACATACAAAATCATAAAAACACCCCCTCATATAATATTAATATACTCTAACAAGCAAAACAATGTAATTAATATGCCTTTATATATATAATACAGGGTGGGGTGGAAACAATTAAACAATATATGCTGAGGAAAGTGATGGGCAACGTGTTGAGGTTTCTCTGACGTCCGGTGGAGCTCACCTGAGTTGCATTATCTTCAAAAAGTAGAAAAGTGTAGTGTGTAGATTGCTTTTATTCATCTAGTGAATATTTATTTACTTTTCAATTAGAGTGTTTATTTTCAAGTTTGTAATCGTCTTATTGTTTCAGCCCCACCCTGTATGTATAATGACAAAATAAGATACTGTAGTGAAGATTCCTTTGTCTCCCGCTCTCTGTTTATATATGTATATATATATGTACATATATATATATATATATATATATNCAAGAAGAATTGTACACGCATTAAGGGGAAGGTGAGTGGAAAACTATTTATGTATAGTATATATATATATATATATATATGTACATATATATATATATATATATATACTATACATAAATAGTTTTCCACTCACCTTCCCCTTAATGCGTGTACAATTCTTCTTGTGAGTTCTACCTACCTTATATTTACCCTATTAGTGTAGTAAATTTCTGATATTACCCAGACGTATGTATATATATATGTTTATATAAGAATTGTGCACGCACGGTTATAAATAAACACCCATCTAGGCTGCCAGCAATTGATTACACTAATAGGGTAAATATAAGGTAGGTAGAACTTATAAGAACTGTACACTCATTATGTGTAGGGTTAGTGGAACACCATTTAGGAACTAACCATTTCCATAAATCAGGCTGGTATTCTAGATCCAAACTCCACGTCACAGCCTGACTTTACTAGATGAGCTTCCCCGTCTTGTCCGCACACCCATCGATGCGAGAAATTTGTTATTACTAAGATAATATGCTGGAAATATATTTGTAAATGTCTATTGAGAGTTATACATGATTTTAAAACTATACAGGTAAAATAATAATTATAGTCGGTTATGAAAAAATTCTATATCCAAGCGAGAAACAATTTTCCCATTTTCTTCACTGTCTCGTTACCTTCATTTATAAATCGTCGGTGGGAAGAAGAAGAAGTAAAGACGAAGAAAGAAAATATATTATATACTTATGTACGTATATATATATTCAAAAGATACCGAAAGGGGGTAAGCTAAACTAAAGTGGAGAAATAAAAGGAGGAAGGTGTTATTTTCTCGACCAATCAGAGGGCAGCTTCTCAAAATATCGATCTTAGCTCGAGTCGTCGCTTTAGAAAAAGAGGGCTTTTTTTTTCCAGGAGCAAGTTAGGGGCAAAAGAGGGCAGGCAGTGGTGTTTCAAGAAGGACAGTGGAATTGTTATTAAAGCAAGAGGGGAAGGTGAACAAGAAAAGTAGATTACCAGAGAGAGAAATGAAGAATGTTTAAACAAGGAGGGGTGTAAAGGTGTAAAGGGAGTATACTTTTTTTTCTAAAATAGAAAGAGTAAATAAAAAATACTAAAATATATATGAGCTTATTTTCTGCGTCATCCTAGAAAACTGGGCGGAGTTTTGCAGTATATCTCTTTTATTAACCTTTTTTTTTCAATTCCCTTTTTTTCGTTCGTATTTTTAACTCGTGCGCAAGCTTTGGCAAAACGCGTACGTAAGTAGGCATGCCCATTGCTATCAAGACGAGACTTGGCGTGGGGATGGGGGGGGTGAGTTTACATAACAGCAAGAAACTTTTTACCTCTTTTGGCGAGGGATCTAGAATCGAGAAGAGAAACTAGGCCATGGACTTTATTTGCAAGTAGACGAATAATATTGGTTTTTAACCAAATTTTGCACCCATATAGAGTGGTAATATGTGTAAACACACAACACATTTCTTCACATATGTAAGCGTGTATATCCGTGACTAAGTGATTAGAGAATTTTAACATAACATTTTTGTATATTGTTCATGCACCTCATACTACCACCTTTTCGGTATAACCACCTCTTTACATTAATGGGATAAGACAGGTAGATTTGCTCAAAAATATGCCCACATTTTCGCGGACGGTGATTGGTAAACTATTTTTGAAAAATCATCTCAATATATCCAGCTGTATTATAAAATTGTTTTGCCTCGTCACTGATAAACTTCAATAGATGAAACTACCCCCTGTTTACGTTTGACCACATATATGGAGCACCAAGTGTATATGACACCTCAGTTCGAGTCCAAGTGCTGCTGAAGGATATAATAATAATAATTTGACCATCGGTTCATCCTGAATCCATAAGTAATTACTTACATGTTATGTCCATGTATGTAATATAATACGTAATGTTTAGGGTTTCGTTGGCTGTAAGATGTTTTATAATATAGTATAATATAATATAATCAGTACTTCCACTGTTAATGACAGTGGCTAATTCATCAGGCTCAGAAGAAACTGAATTGAAAAGTCATGGGTTGAAGGCTGGAGGCAATAAATGTAGTTTTTCCTGCCCTCTCTCCATGCTTATGTGAGTCCACTAGCTTTAAAAGTCCACCGAGTACCATGGATGATGCCTAACTAAAGTAGGCCATACATGACGTCACATTATATTGCTATTGACTGTATTATACTTTAGAAAAACGTGGAATTGAGACCAGTAAAACCATGTTACCATGTTTCAAAAATTACAAGATAATAATAAAAAAGTTTAATCGTTGTTTAATGCAAAATATATAAAACCACACTTTGGTTCGATTCCTGGTTTTGCGTAATTTTGTATCAATTATTCCGGCCGTGAGAGGGGAGCTTAAAGTAATCTCTCAGTCCCTTACTTCTTGAACTATTATTATTAAATTAACCATCTTGCCGTACGCTTGATTTATTTACTATAAAAACTTGTTGACATATCACTTGAATTATTATGAAGTAACTTTTTTTTAATTTCCAAAGATATGCTTAAAATAAAAAATAAATTTAAACAATCTGTTAGTTTTAGCAATCGTCTATTATCAAATTAAAAACCAATTTAACTTGATTTTTGTTGCATAAGCTTCAAGAATATTCTACATAGCTCCCTTGCTTTTCAAATAAATTGGATAAAAAATAGCCAAGATATTGTAAAATAAACGTTACGTCACTCTGTACGGACTTTCTCACTTCATTGTTTAAAAATGGATATACTTACTCAAAACTCGTATTATATATGAAACAAAATAATATACACCAGCAAACCCTGGCAAAAATTGCGTTATGCTTAAGTAAAACATTTTTGACACTCGGATTTAAATTTATAATTTTATTTTTAAAGTATTAAATATATCATTTGTATATTTGGACTAAAATAAATTAGGTATTGGGTCCACAAGGGTCAACACTTTGCATTAAAAATTTTCTTTCGGTTAAAATTGTCGACATTATATTAGAGGTTTCCCAACTTATGGCTATTGCATTGCTAATAAACTCCTCATTTATAAATTTAGACCAATAAAAAAGGTAAATATTTACTATTAAGTATACAATTATAGAGATAGATCATTGCTGTAAAAAATTATCTCCTTAGTGGTTAAAGGAAAAAGAACATACACTTTTAGAGAAACTTACTTTTTACTTACTCTATGGCATTAGATAAATTAATACGTTAAAACTTAAGTAGTATCTGTACAACTAAAGCTCACAAAATTGTATTCTGAAAATTGAAAAATGACACCTGGACACGGTAATCGAACCCAGGACCTTTGGCCGGGATCGATTCCGGTGTCCAGGTGTCATTTTTCAATTTTCAAAATATGATATCTAGATGGTGTAATTCCCACTAATAGCATAACTAATAGCTTTGGCTATTTAATTCTCAAAATTGTATTACATCATATTTGCGATTATCTCATAAATTATTGGTTCTATAAAGATATATTTCAAATAACACATTTTTATTTTTAATATAACTAAACTTTTGCAATTATAAATTATTTAATATCATAAATAGTTGCGGAGATAAAGGAATTTCTTCTTCTGTAAGGTAACCTAAAACTCATTTTCATGGGAAAATTTAAAAGGTATTTTATTTATAATCTTAATCAACTTCTAGAGACGAATTTAATCAAAACCGTTAAAGCCGATTTAAAAAAAATGATTTTTCTCTTTTCTCCCTTTACTAAACTACTCTTAATATTAGGGTTAAACAGACACACAGACAGATGGCATTGCAAAAACGACTTTTTAGGGTTCGGGGGAGCATGAAACGTCGAGATTCATCAACATCTTGAATTATATATAATTTTACAATCATAATATTGTCTCTACCTATAAGGTGGCGATAAAGTAAAAATTATTGTTTATCTAATAGTTTAAACATTTTAATTTTACTTACCATAAATGTATGCTTATAATAGGTACTGTACATATTAAATTTAATATCAAGGCCGAGCTATAACTACTTCTAAACGGTATTTTCAAACGATTAGTAAGGATGACTTTAAACTATAGATGTACTGTACAAGCGTGCTCAATGGGAGTACAATCAATTCGAGCTTGATGTTTGGTTCTCAAGCTCAAATTTCCAAAGGATGGATGTCCTTAAGATGGTTTCTTCAAGTATGAGGTTTAGAATGTCTGGTTTGGACAAATGAGTAACTAAAACTCAGTGTAGACGTCTAGAAGTTCGGCATTATTTAAGAATTTTAATTTTTAATGGGTTCATACCAAATTGAAGGCGATAGATATCAATTTGTTAACATGGAATTTTATAAAAATTTAGTTATTAAAAATTTGTCAGGAGTATTAGGCAAAATTTAGTAGCGCTGACTTAATATTATAACTATGAGATTTAGTGGGAAATGGCGAGAGAAAAAGGTCTACTCTTCCTCAAACTGATAAAGTAGATAGGCTAGTAAAATAAAATTTTAAGTTAATTGAGTACCTTTTTTTTTTAGCGTTTTGGAGCCTCAGAACAGCTATTTTCATATGAATTGTTGTCATATGAAGTGTTAGTATATCCCACTGAGTATTTCTATACAGCCTATTAAATTACGTAGATTTTATTTTGTTTTTTCCGCACCAATTCATACTACCCAAACAAACTTTCCTTAACTTTTATTACCCTGGTAAATTAGATATTAGGAAGGTAAAGCTTTTCAGTAAATGAGCTAGAATTTGCGTTAATTTAGAGTGGGCAGTCATTTAAGAAAAACAACCCTAGATCTACCCAACAGGAATTAAAGTCCTAAGCTCCACGTTATATTCAAACAATTCTGGACACCTTTAATGTTTGTACATTGCCATCCACTGGAGCTGACTACGATTCTGATAAAACTTTCGTTGAACTAGCCAATTAAAAATGCTATGAAAAAGGTGTCAACTATTCATCTTTATACACATTCATTAATTCTTCGCTATAAATGATATATATTTTAAATATGTGATGAAACTTTATTTGAATTCCTGTTAGACGGCTTAACGCACCACTTCTCCAAAAACTAAGCCACCCGAAAACTTTTCCAAGTCCGAGACAGACTCCTTCATATTCTGCTTCCTCAATACTCCACAGCTCTAAAGGTACCAACCACAGCTACTAGAGCGCACTGGTGAGTTCTCTCCCTCCATTGATTTTTGTAGGCTATGATTTTGAAAACAAGCCACACTTGTGATAAATATATATTAATGTATGATTTAGTTTTATGAGATCTTTTGTTCCATGAAATGCAAATATACAATGTATTGCGTTTACATTTTCGTTTATTTAGTTTGCAATGAAATGTGTTATACTTTGTATCAATGGACAAGCTCGTAGTTAAGATTATATTTCACGTGAAGGGGACTTCTTACTACAGCAATAAAGCTTACTTTAAGCAATGTTTTAGTTAATAAAACATCGGGGGAGTTATCTTACATTAACATATTTACGCATTATGATTGGTGACGTGAAAAGAAACGGATAGAGCCTGTTGCAGCAAACACAAATCCTTGGACGACAGTTTGACTCTGAAAACCAGAATATTAAGCTAATTTACGGTTCTATGATATAATAAACTTATATTTATTCTATGTATTAAAAACATTTATTTTAATTTTAATTAAATGCATTACTAGATGCCATTTTCTAGGGGAAGATAGAGGGAAATTCGTACCTCAAGGTACCCAACCCTTGGCTCCGTTTATCTCATAACCTACTAGCCGTCCATATATATGTATGTCCAAATGAATGTCTAATGAATAAATAATACATGAGTCAATAAGGTGTTAACTCCAATTAAAATGAATATTGAATATATTATGTCCACGAATTGACGCAGGCCTAGGCCTACATAATCTGCACTCAAATTAAAAAGTTATTCTCTTAGTAGTCTAGTAGTTAAATTTTATGTGGAAGGTCCTTTACAGATTGTTGTCTTTATTTGGGTATAAGGATCAATCTACTAAATCACAAATGTATTTAAATTGATAAGCTCCTATGATGTGAAATTCAGTTTCATTGTTTAATTTTAGTCTCTCCTGGAAAATCCTCTCTGGGCAAGAGTTTCACTATTTTACATTGTCTACCATTTATCTTGAGGACGTGTACTAAAGCTCAACTCCTTCTTTACCACCTTCCGTACCATAATTAGCTAGTAACTAAAATAAACCATATAAATATTTTTGAACACATTTAGAATAGATATATAATAGCTCTTAAAAATTTACCACTAAGTTTATTACATGAGAGATATTTAAGAAATATTTATTTATTTTCATTTGGATTTTACAAATCCAAATGCTTTACTATAATTGAGACTATCTAGGCCTATAATATGACCATTTTTTGAAAAGTAAATATATGATAATGTATGCCCCCTAAAAGAAGTGTATCAACTGGCATAGATTGGTCCTATTTTTACAGATCATATAAATTTAAGCTTGCATCTTATTTATTAATCTAAAAGTGTTTTCAAATTTGAAGTTTTATTGTATTGCCAAAACCGGACGGTAGTTATATAGCTTATTTTCGTAAGGATGATAGAGACGATTTTGGGTTAAAATATACATTTTTTCTGTTCCTTATAAATAAATAATATAATTTCTTTATCAACACGTTCATCTGTTCAGGTTATTCGCATAATCGTCGCCCAAGAGATGTATTGGCGTAACTACCATAATGACCATTTTTATTTATTGGCACCATGATATTCATCTTGATAAGAAGTATATAGTAACGAGGTTGTGTATCTGTATCTATAACCGTTTGGAGATAAAACATTTTATGTAGTGAAGTTTCTACTTTGAAAAGTCAGGAAAGAAAATCTAGTTATAGGAATCAAAATCGTTGTTTTATTAAAGGTCATATACGTATGTACTTATCTAAAATAAAATATTAGATCTTTAGTTTATGAGTAATGAGCTGTGATATGAAACTGAAATTTTAAGAAAACGTTATATTTGCTCTCCTGAAAAGTAGAAAAAATACAGTTACACCACTACGTATCTTGGGCAATTATATGATGATTAATGGGATAAGGATGAGGAAGGAAGCATTTTAGAGGTAATACACCTGTATTTGCGTTGAGTGAGAGTGGGGAACCACCTAGAATAATAACACCTTCAGTGGAACCGACCAGAAATCGAACACCGAACCCACGTCATCAGCAGGCCAATCAAACTTGAGAGGGAAGCCTTAGATTATTTGGGCACCAAATCGGATAGTAATATAAATACATAGTAAAAAACTCCTTCTAGTCAATGCATAAATGTATCTTCAAATAGATATCTAAGTAATTATTAGAATAATAATTTTATAGCTATGCAAGGAAACTTGAAATTGATAGTTCTTCACAATGTGTATTCCACATCAACAAAAATTAATACTTCGCACATGTAACAATTGTTCAATAAATAAATCTTTGAATTGTAACATATAATATTTTGATTAATAATAAAAATACTTAGCACCTGGTTTTACTACCAGTTCAGATTATACCTCCAAGTAATAACTATGCTAATGGATTAGGAATTGGGAAGGTTGTATATAGAGGAAGTGAATCCGCATTTGCGTCGAGGGAGATTGGAATACCATTCAGGAAAAAAACCCATCCCAATTCACGCGAGCGAGATTAGTACCTCGATATCCCCGTCTTCAGCAGTCTAGCTCAACACAAAATTAGCGCGTTAGCTAACTACTCCACTGAAGTGGGGCATTTTGATAACGATTTTCTAATTGGTGTGTACAATTTTTCATATCAAAAGTATTTTTAACTAATATGATAAAGTTTTTACAATTTTGCTAGTGTTGTATAGATATATTGTGTTAATTAAAAAGAAATACATTATTTAGATAGTATTTTAGTATTAATTTGGGTGTCCCTTGAATATCAACTCATTTAATATATCACAACATTAAATGTCTCTATCATGCACAATCATTGAAACATTAAACCACGTGTATTTATTATAATATAGCTTAGGAGTGGATTCGAATAAAAATAATGTTCACTGGTGGTTACAGAATTTGAAGGCCTGGATAAAGCACTTGATATGAACCCAATCAATATAATATACAACTTCTTACATTTTATTTGTATTTGAGTTACAAAATTTATTGATTATCAGACAGTCATTATCTATGCATCATCAAATAAGTGAACCTTTTTAATGTAAAATAAACAAAATTTCCGAAATATTTGCAAGAATAACTTCTATTAGTGAATTAAAATATCTGAAATTTTCAAAAATTGTTGTTTTAGCTACGATTATTCTACAATTAATCCTATATCCCGTCCAGATTATCCGCATTTATGGGCATTTATAGAGTTAGCCGGGAGGAAGAGGGGAGGAATATTTAGGAAAACCACGATCAATACACTCATTTTGGATTCGATCAACGTCCTACACATCACTATCCTGTGAACCTGACATTTATTCGATTTAAATTTAGAAAACATATATCCTATAAAAGCCCTCTATTTGGAAAATATGGGGGAATGCATGGGAAATAATCATTGCTAATTTACGTTCATTATTTAAATAAATTTAAATAATCCCAGATAATTAAATAGGATTAATAAGTCTTTGTGTAACAGCCTAAAAGGAAATGTATTTCTATTATTGTTTAATATGTACATTTGGCAGATCGCTTTTCTGGCCTAGTTGTCAGAATTCCTGGCTACAGATCCAGAGGTCCTGGGGTCAGTCCCCAACGCTTTCAATATATATATATATATATATATATATATATATAATATGCTCATCAGTGGGTCTAGGACGGGGTCCAACCCAGCCTCGTAAGAACATATGAAGAGCTGCTTGGTTAAATACATTTATATAACTAAATAGATAGCAGTTCTGGTCTAGAAAATTGAGATTTACGGCCGAGGGGCTCGTTGTGCTGGCCACATGAAACTCACTATCCGCAAATATTAGCATCATCATCATGGCAGCCACTCGGTCAGTATAGCTTACTTATGGGGCTCACAGCGTGGAGGTTTTTTATGCAGATTTAACCTAGCGCAAAAATTGTAGGCGTCGTTTAGAACTTAAATTAATTAGAAAAATTTTCTTGGCTTTACATTTTTAGAATAACATGTATTTATAGATAACAAGTCCTAGAGAGGTTAAACTCATTTCTAACTATTTTATATCCTTAATAGACTTAAATTTTAGATAAAAATTGTCTTTTACGGCAGGTTTGAGTGTTAAAGCGTAATATTTTAACATTTTGAAAAAGTAACATTGATTCTGAATGTTTTCCATTTTTAATATCAAATAAACCAATAAGACCTATCAATGTACACCACAGTATAAATTTGTATTTGCCTATTTAATACGTAAATAATTATTCTAATGAGTCTATCTATTTATTAATTTCCTCACCACGTCTCACTACCCACTCGAGTTACCCGAATACATTAATTACTATCAGGGATTAGGAATGAAGAATGTATGATTCTAGACTAAATGTAACCACTTAAGCGTAGAAAGAGAACAGGAAGATACTCAGGAAAATCACCCTTTTATATATGACCAGGATTCAATCCCTGACCTCCCATTCCAGCCAATCATGAAAGTGACGATATTAGACCATATGTATATAAATAAATATATATCTCAGTAATAATTAGTTAAATATATATACTAACACAGCCAATGAAGGGGAGATCAAGGTTCATATCCCTGTCAGGTGTACTGAGGGAGGTTAGTCCAAAATGGTTTTCCACTCTCCCTACACTCAAATGCGGGCACAATTCCTCTAAATCTATTATCCCCAAACCCGCCTCGGTGGCGTAGTTGGCTAACGTGCCAGTCGTGTTGAGCTCGACCGCCGAGGACGGGGAGATCGAGGTTCGAATCTCGGTCGGGTGAACTGGGGGTGGTTTTTCCTAAATGGTTTTCCACTCTCCCTCCACGCAAATGCGGGTTCACTTCCTCTAAATTCAACCCTCCCAATTCCTAATCCATTAGAGTAATTAGTACTTAAGCGTATAACCCGAACGGGTAGTAAGACGCGGTGCTAAATATTATTATTATTATTATTATTATTATTATTATTATTATTATTATTATCCCCAATCCCTAAGACCTATAGGGTAGGGTACATAAGCATATAGCCTGAACGGGTACTAAGACACGGTGTTTGAAATATATATGTATATATATAAAAATAATGATAACTGCCATCGGTGGTCACATAAATATATACATACATTTATTTAAACTACAACTATATAAACTATTCTTTATTTAAATAATTTACACTAAGAAAAAATTAATCTTAACCTTCATAATGACGCCAAGTACACTTTTCTTAGTTCTCGCAATATATTTCCCTTCAAAATCTCACTAACCTCAATGACATTTCTACTCTCCTTCTGTGCTATCTTTAACTTGATTGCTAACCAAACTTCCTTACCTCATTTCTTGTGTCATCTTGGTTCACCACCTTGCCGCTAGAGGGTGGAGATGTTCCTGCCATCTAGTGGAGTGTTTTATAAATACTAAAGATTTGCGTCTTGTAAAAAAAACTAAGACATTTTTCTTTTACCAGTGTGTGGCTGCCGATGAGAGTAGCTGAAATAATTTATGTTGATACATGTCCGGATAGTTGATTTTTTGTACCCAAAAAGTTGTTTCAATAATGGAAGTTTTTTCAAAAAAAGATGTTTGATGTCCCAAATTGTATTAAGATAATGTTCTAACATATGATTAATTAAACATACTAATATAAAAATGTACTATGTATGTTAAACTTCTTTTGGTATTTTATTTTTTAAATTTGAGTCACATATACCCAGAAAACTCATTGTTTATTTATTATTGTTGTGTAAATGTTAGTATTTAAAATTTTATTTATTCTTTATATCATTAAGATACACTTTAAGATAAATAAGATTCATTAAATATTTTATGGAAACCAAATTTGTAAGTTACATTATTCTACGTTTTATGAAACAAATTGCTATTTTAGTAGAACTAAAAGTAAATAGGAATTATATTTCCCATATAAGAACTAATATTTCTTTTCCAAATCGTTATAATACATGAATGAATTCAAATTGGAACAAATATTATATCTATTATTGAGAAATTTTTATTGGAAAATAATATTTGGCCTAATCTACACATGTAACGAATTTCTACATCTGACTTAGGAGCATATTTTTCTCTTATTTAATTTATTTATGCTATTTTTTTAAACGAAGAATTTTATTCAGTTCTTTTTATCTTAAGCTAAATTCATAACATTTTTTAAATGGGCTATCAAATAAATATATATATTTATTTATTTTTTAAATGGATAAAAATCATTTTATTTATTTTTACAAAATCTGAACAGAAAATTTATCATATTTACTTTAAAACCTGCTTTAATTGGAAAGTGTACTAAGCCATCAATCATTCTCTTGGTTTAATTTTGCGGTGATGGGTTAATCTGGTTTTTGATTTATTGCTAATGTATTGTATTCTTAATATGAAAATTGTCTTCCAATATCCCAGCTAGAGAATGCTGATGCTAATCATCAATAATATATTTTCCTCATTCTTACACCTTTAGTAAATACGTTTATTGCCCTGACGTTTATTAAGACGTGGAGCAATGAAAATAATATAATATATAAATATGCCTTTAATAAAAATAAAAATTATTGTTTTTAATAAACTGCTGTTATACAGGAGTTGTTTGACACTAAATGTTCACATATAGGTTAGTGTAATTTGTGTTTTCTACCGCATACGGATTGTCTTTAAAGAATTGGTGGACCTTATAAATTATTAATCTACCAAATAAGTATGTTATAAAATTAAATATCACTTTCTTCATATCTCAAAATTTGATTTAAAAAGTACCAATATAATTATATGTATTTAAAATAATTGAAATCAATTTTGTTGCATGTCTCAAATATCTTTTGATGAAAACTTAAGTGAGCTATTATCAAAGTTAGTAAACTCAGAGATGATTCAAACAAAAGTGTATTTCTACTATTAATATTATTTTATTTTAAATCATCAATGGAGAATTTTCTTACAAGAAATGCTTTTAAGAACATAGCATTTCTTCCCATAAAGTAGAAAAAATTTAGGCCACTAGGCCTATATATACTTTTTTAGTACTGTTTAAATCATGTTTATACTGTATAGGTGTTTTATTCAAGTTTATCTTGAACACAATTAATAGTGAATAAAGTTTAAACCTTTGTGATGAATGGTATTGAAGCTATTTATTACTTTCTCTCTATCTTACAGGTAGAGAAAGTATGGTGATCGTCAAAAAAATCGAACTCGAGATTTTGATGAATTTTGACGTTTCATGACTTCCTGAATCCGAAAAAGTGGTTTTTGAATTTCTGTCTGTCTGTCTGTCTGTCTGTCTGTACCTCCAACTAGAGCCTAAACTATTTTACCGATTGAGCTGAAACTTGATATCTAGGGTTTTCATAGGGTTGCCCCGAGGGGTTTTTGGAATTGGATATCTACCCCTAAAATTAAGGGTAGTTTACTGAAGGGAAAAAAGAGAAAAAGTCGATTTTCTCAAAATCGGCTCTAACGATTTTGATTAAATTTCATTTATGAACATTAATAAATATTCCAAACAAAATGGCTACTCTCAATATTTCGGCAAAATGGCTTTAAGGGCTCCGGTCTGATGCGTAAATTAACATTTTTTATAATAGCTCCGAAACTATTTGAGATATGAAATTACTTAGCATTACAAATATGTATATATATTTATAATACAGATATTTTATCCGAAACATATTTTTATAAAATCAATAACTTTCAATCTATACGCAATTATATAATTTTTTTAACTTTTTGGACATTAAAGTTTAAGTATTGCGACCGTAAAAAAAACTAACCTGAAATGTTGATGGATGTCGACGTCTCATGACCCCCCGAACCCTAAAAAATAGTCTTTGCAATGCCGTCTGTCTGTGTGTCTATAAAAACTTAAAATTAAGGGTAGTTTACTGAAGGGCGAAAAGAGAAAAATTTGGTTTTCTCAAAATCTGCTCAAACGATTTTGATTAAAATTCGTATCTAGGCGTTGATTAAGATTATAAATAAACTGGCTATTTTCATTTTCCTATGAAAATGATTTTTAGGGTACATTACAGAAGCGTTAATTTCCGTATCTCCACAACTATTGGAGAAACTAAACAACTTATCATTGCAAAATTGTAGGACTATTAGAAATAAAAAACTTTTATTTGACATATATTTTTATAAAAGCAACAGTTTCTGAGATATTTGCAAATATATTAATACAATTTTGTGAGCTTTAGTTGTAAACATATACTACTTAAGTCTTAACGCAATAATTCTCCAATGCCATAGAGTAATTAAATATAAGTATCTAAAAAAGTATGTTATTTTTCCTTAAATCTCTTAGGAGAAATGTTTGCATAGCAATGATCTATCTCCATTTTAGACTCAATAGTCAATATTTACATTTTTTATTGGTCAAAATGTATAAATGAATAATTAAATATCAATGCGATGACTTGAAGATCTGCAACACCTTATAAAATGTTAAAATTTTAACCAGAAATCGAAATTTTAATACGAAGTGTTGACCCTTGTGGAAGACATTAAACTGTTTGAAATGCTCTTAGGTGGACAAAGATGCGCCTCTTTTCTCATTGATTATATATCATTGTATATTATTTTATGCGTGTTCTTATGTGGAGTGGTGATGATACAATGTACATTATTCCGTTCAGAAATCTTATGAGTTTATAGAAAGAGAGAGAAAGTCTGTGCGGTGTGCCGTACCATTTATTTTTTAATTTAAAATAGTTTTTTATCTACTATATATGTTAAAGTGGACAAGTATTTATTTAAAATGACATCTAATAAAGTTTATGACAATAAGGTTTAACTAAAAATAAAATATTGTGAAATAAAATAATAATGAGAATGTAATACTAAAGATTATTACTCGTAATTAGAGAACGATTTGTGTAGCATTATTTTTTAAAAGACTGTTTGCAACAAATGGTATAACTTATGCATGAAAATCATCTGTCAGTTAGTTTATTATTTTGATAAAAAAATATAGGATTTAGTTCCTTTTACTTTACATTATATTTTACGTTCTCAACTCTCTAGTGTAGTAGATATAGGACAGGTGAAATCTATATAAAATGTAAATACATTTGCGTGTAAGAAGGGTCAAAATAATTATATATGCTATGTTAAACCGTTGTAATTAAAGGAGTATAGCGTAAAACCTAAAAGATTAGTAAGAAGTTGTACTAAAAAAAAAATATATAATCCATTTATTCTAAATGTATATTATATTTTCCTGATGGTTGTTTAAACAAGGATGTATTGTATAAGTAATAAAATAACTGTAGTAAATGTTCATGGCATAAGTAAATAATCTAAGACTTATAATGTATCCTATTTATATAGATATATTATATATATACTGTGTATGTATAAGTTTGGCTAGATAATGCATTGAACGATTTTTACCACATGGCTGGGCACATATTTTCAGTTTTTATATAATTACTATAGCGAATATATTTTGAACTTCTTAAGTTTTTATATATTCTCAACCATGGTTGTGAGATAGTTTTAAAATAATTATACTTATTTCCATTTAACTTTCCACAGGCTAATAAAAAACAAACATTCAAATACAAAATTCCTATAAAGAAAATTTACGAAAGCAAATTTCTTAGAATATTTTAGACTAGAAAAATTTACAAAACATTTTCGTAGCTATCAGAAACTAACAAATTTTAACTGAACAAGCTGAGTTAGAATCTATGTATTATAATAGTTGTATATAAAAATCTTAATTAAGGATATTTTCCCTACCGTATCTAACTGAAAATAATCAAGCTATTCATAGCTTTTATTAGTTGGCTTATGTTATTAAAATGTCCTGAGCTTACTTGGGTTAATCTAGTATACTCATATTTAACCTAGTTGTTTCTTGAATCATGTTTGTTTTAATCTGACAGAAAACTTTTAAAATAAACCATAGTAATAAAAATATTCAATTATTTAGAGTTACCATAAATAGTATAGGTAGGTGTTTACTTAATTTTTACATAAATGACTTATTTGTCTTTAGTGAGAAAACTAAATCTTCATTTTAAATGACTACCTATTTTCTTATAAGTTTTTTTTTATGTATAACAAATTGTTAAATTCAAACAATGGGCCTCCATATTTTTTTTTAGTAAGTAATCATTTAATTTGTAAGTAGTGCGTTCATAATGTATAAATGACAAGAAATAACTTGTTTCTATATGTCTTCCGGGACTTAATTGATAAAAGTGTTTCGCTTAGTAAAGCACGTAAAGTACATAGCTTTGTTTTTTAAAAAGAGTTTATTTTATTAATGTTAAAAAATATCTCACCTATTATGACAAAGAAGCATGTACAGATTAATGTGTGTACATTTATTCCATGTATATTCTGAGTCAGATGATCCCCAGAACCAGTTATTTTATATGTTATCATAAATATCAAAACAATAATTCAGAGCGTATAAAAATGTACACGTTGTTATAAAAGTTTATAATAATTCTAAAATCTATTTATAAAATTAAGTTTTAAATATTTATATAACGAGAGCTAAACTAAGTAATCAAACAAAAACAATATTCCAATTATATATACACAACTAATAATCAATCATTCATAAGTATATTATATAAATATAAATAATAAATCTATATAAATAAATGTATATCTATATAATCATACATATCTATATAATCATACATAATCATAGATATTTATATAAATTTATCCAAACATATATAAATATTTAAATAAATACATACATACTCATATATATATATATATAAAACATTCTATTTATATATAACATTATATATTATATATACTATTATTTATTTCTTGTGGGCTATGCTAATTGGGTTGTCCCAAAATTATTAAAAACATATTCTTTTCTCTGATTGACATAGCATTAATATAAACAAAATATTTCTGTGTTATGTTAAAAATCTGCTTACTTTGAATAAATTATTAAACTATGAGGATATCCATGTGGTCAATACTCTCTAGTTCATAGTAATGAATAGCATTTTATAGAACCTAAAACTATATTAACGCTTATAAATAATATGGAGTATAATGCCTACAATTATTAACCAATTTACCATATAATACATTGGAAAACATTTGATTACAAATAATAGTACACAAAAGATTGTAGAATATTCACAAATAATTATGTACTCCGAGCTAGTTTTAAATTAGTCTGAAAATATCAAGTACGAACACATTTAGGGACATTCCATGTATCCATTTTTTTTGTTAACATAACCACGTCTTACTTCCTGTTTGGAGGTATAAAAGGGGTCTTGAAGCACAATACAAATTGTCTACCTAGTGAGTACCAATTAGCCTCTCCAACACAATCCTGATCTCATTGCAAAGTGGTATACCCCCGGGCCTAGGCGACCTTGTGGAGGATTTGTGTAACCCAAGTGGAGGCCAGGTCAAATGCAGACGAGAGACAAGAGGCTGGTCCGGACCAAGCCCATCATGCTTGGAACAGTGCTTGGCTGGTTTTCTCCTAGGATGGTGAGCTGGGAGTACTAGGTAGGGTGGGTGATGATATCTGAGGACCTATAGGTGGCAGCACAACTACGCAGGTGTCGGTCACGACAAGCCTATAAGCCGGTAACCAAAACAAAATAATAACTCGAGTAAATAATATAAAATGCAGGACGGGAAGCTTTAAATACGACAACAAACTACGGTTAGGTATATTGAGTATTGGCACACTGACAGAAAGATGGGAAGAGATTGTGGATTTAAGGTAAAAGAGTAATCTGGATGTGCTTTGAATGGGTGAGTGAAAGTGTAGAGGGAGTAGAATGATGAAATTAAGAAAAGGATATACGTTACATTGAATGAGGAGTGACGAAGGGAGGAGAGATTAGGTTGGGTTTGTAATGAGGTTTGGATGGGAAGTGGAGGTGGAGAGAATGAGTGACAGAATCATGAAAATGGTAGTTACCATAAAGGAAAGCAGTTAAAAGTACTCCAAGTGCAGGTTCCTCAAGCTGGATGAAATCTGGAGGAGGGAGAAAAATTTGAAAAATAACTGGAAAGACACCTGTGTAAGGAAAGGCAAGAGGTATGGGTGAATTGAATGCCAAAGTGGGGATGGAAGGAAGAGATTTTGAAGAGATATTAGGAGCTGATGGTTTGGGAAAAAAATTGAAGAAAGAAAGAGATTTCTAGAACTGTGCAGAAGAAATTGACTGAAGGTCAGTTACAGTTTGCTTAAGACGAGCAGGTATAAGCACAAGATAATGCACTACGTCTGGAATGGTGAGAAAATATCTCTAATTTACTATTTCCTATAAGATTATGAAGCAAAGGCCTACACATTGAATATTAAAGTCCTGCCAGTTATATCTTTAGATGGGGTCTATAGATTATTAATCACTGACGTTAAGTCTGGAGGAGGGGGTACCAGATAGTGAAGCAGGAAACAACGATATGGAAGCTCAGCCTCGTTGAGTAGAGATTTAACTTTCAAGCAAGAGTAAAAAGAGCACTACAAATTATGGCATAAAAGAAGGAAAACAGGAGTGGTGAATGTTTAAAATTTTATGGTGGAAACGGCAGAAGATATTTGTGGAGTAGCAAGCGGAAAGAGAAGATGAAAGGATACTCCATGGTGGAACAAAAAGGTAGAGAAAGCAGTAAATGCTAGGGCTAGAACATTTAGAAAAAAAAGTTCATAGAAAGAACAAGAGAGTGAGGAGAAGTATGGAGAGGAAAAGAGAAACCCAAGGAATGTAGTAAGAGAAGGGAGAAAAACATGGATTGAAAAGTAGACAAAAGTGCTAAAGACTGATGTGGAAGGGAGTAAGAAAACATTGTATGGTCATGTGAGCCAAAGAAGGAGGGAAAATAGGAGAGAGGTCCGAATTATGGATGAAAAAGTAAGGATAATTGAGAAGGACGAGGTGGTAAAGAAGCTGTGGAAATCATATTTTGAGAAATTGGTACGAAAGCAGTACGGGATGAAGAAGAAGAGAAAATCAAAATAAACGCAGAGATGGAGTCTGGAAGAAGGTAGAGGAAGCCTTTAAAGAAAAAGAAGGGAAAGAGATGAGAGGTATTATATTATCATTATTTAAGAAAGAGGATAGGAAGAGATGCTAAATTTAAAGAGGCGTAACATTGATGTCTCAATGTGCAAAAATGTATGGAAAGGTTCTGGAAAGTATAATGAGGAAAATCTTAGAGGAAGGATGAAAAGAGGAGCAACATGGGTTCAGAGAGAAGATGTCAACGATACGTTATTATCTGGAACTAGACAGTTGATGGAAAAGAGATATGAGTTTGGAAAGCTTTGGTGATGCCATTTGTGGATGTAGAAAAAGCATATAATAGTGTCTATAGGAAGAAAGTCTGGAAAAATATGGAGGAGGTTGGAATAGAAAATATGTGAATAGGAGAGTAAGGAATATGTATAATAATAATGTGAGTTGTGTAAAGACGGAGAGAGGATGGATGAAGTGGCTCAAATTAAAAAAAAAAGTAAAGCAGGAAAGTGGCCTCTCACCATTACTATTTGTATTGGCGATGGAAATGATCATGAGGTTAGTGGCAGGGAAACTGGGGAAGAAGAAAATCAAAGCAATGATTTTTTGCAGATGACTTGGTGGTATGAGGGAAAATGGAAGAAGAAATACAGAAACGACTGCAGGATTGGAATAAGGAAGTTAAAGAGTGTGTAATGAAATTTAGCATGGGTAAAAGTAAAATGATGGTAATTACAAGGAAGAAAACAAGACCAAGAAAGGTGATAGAACTGGATGAAGTAGACTTGAATGAAACAAAGATAGTTAAGTATTTTGGTTGTGTGATTGAGTCAACGGAAGGAAGCAGAGAATATATAGTGAGAGGAAGGCATTAAGGCGAGTTTTTCTACAGGTGTTTAATATACCTACTATGGAAAAGACAAGTTCCCCTGAAGTGTAAGAGAGTGTTGTATAGGGAATACTTCATACCCATAGTTTCGTTTGCAGTGGAAACTTGGATTTTGATAAAAGATAAACAAGGAAAGTGGAGGCCATAGGAATGAAGCTTTTGAGGAGCATGCAAGCTATCACCATAATATATGGGATTAGAAATGAAGGTGTATTGTCAAGAGTTGGGGCATAGGTGTTACATGAGATGGTTGAGGAAGAAAGGATGAAAAGGTATTAACACGTAATGAGGATGGAAGGAGAAAGGATTCCAAGAAAATTAATTGATATGAAGTATGTAGGGAGGATACCACAAGATATACTAAGGAAGAGATGGGAGGAACAAATAGCAGCTAATGAGCAAGTGAGAGGAGGAGGGTGGACGAGAGAGCAGGAGGAAGAATGGTGGTAGGACAGAGGGAGATGGAGGCATTCTACTAAACGGACTCGGTCAAAGGCTGGGAAAATTCAATGATGATGATTATGACTATCTGTTATAGTTATACAAATATTTTATAATAAATCTAATGTTGTAGAGATGATGAAGGAAGCATTTTTGAGCTAATTCACTCCCATTTGCGTTGAAAGAGTGTGGGAAGCCATTTTAGAAAAACCTCCATCCTTAAAATCTATCATGATTAAAAGCGGTATCACCTCTTCATCAGCAGGCCAATACAACACGAGAGTGATGCCTTGATCATTTGGCCACTGAAATGGGATCTTATATACTAGTTTTGGATCCTTTATAAAATAAAGAGGTTTTTTAAATACTACAGGACAGGGCTTGAAAGGATAAACTTATAACAAATAATTTTTTTTGTAAATAATTTATTAGAATTTAAATTGTAGGTAGGAGGAAAATAATTGTTACAAAACTTCAAACAGACTTTCTCACTCCATTGTTCAAAAATAGAGATATTTACTCAAAACTCCTAATATATGTGAAACGAAATAATATACATCATCAAACCTAAGCAGAAATAGCGTTATCCTTACGGTAAACATTTGTTGTCTCCCAGATTTAAATTTCATGATTTTCTTTTTAAAGAATTATGTGATCTGGTGGTCTAGGAGTAAGGTATCAGACTTCTGTGCTGAGGATACGGGGCTCAATCCTCAGTCCCTGAATGCCAAACCCTTCCTTCACCTCTGACAAGATGTGTATTAATCATAATTTCTGAATATGTGGATTGCCAGGCTTTCACCGTGGTTAGGATTCGACGTTAAACTGTAATTCCTCCATTTCATCTCACAATCACCCTACCATTACACACTAGCGTAAGCACCTATAACCTGAACGGCTAGTAAGACGCGGTGCTAAAAATAGTTTTAAAAGAATTAATTTGGACAAAAAAAAGTTCGATATTGGGTTCACAAGGGCCAATACTTCGTATTACAATTTCGACTTCCGGTTAGAATTCTCGACATTTTATTAGCGGCTTCACATTCTACGGTTGTTCCTTTTTTTATTAATTCCTATTTAATAAATTAAATCCAATAAAAAAATTATACATTAACTATTGAGTATAAAATGATGGAGCTAGATTATTGCTGTACAAACATTTTCCCTAAGAGGTTAAAGAAAAAGAACTTACATTTTTGAGAGAATTACTTATCTACTTATTCTATGCAATTAGATAGTTATTGCCTTAAAACTTAAGCAATATCTATGTAAAACTAAATCTACCAAAATTGTATTAATATATTTGTCATTATCTCTAAAACTATTGGTTTTATAATGAATTATTTGAATTTTTTTAAAATTTTTTATTAATATTACAATTTTGCAAAGATAAGCTATTTAGTATCTTAAATAGTTGAGGAGATAAGGACATTTCTGCTTCTGTAAAGTAACCTAAAAGTCAATATCATCGGAAAATAAAAAAATAGCCAGTTTATTTATAGTCTTAATCAATGCCTAGACACGAATATTTCAATCTCATTAGAGCCGATTTTTATAAAATCGATTTTTTTTCTCTTTTTGCCCTTTATTAAACTACTTTTAATTTTAGGGTAAAACAGAATTACAGAAAAACGGGGTAGCAAAATCAACTTTTTAGAGTTCGGAGGGTCATGAGAAGTCAACATCCATCAACATTTCAGGTTATATATATTTTTTTACGGTCGCAATACTCTACCTTTAGTGTTCGAAAAGTTATATATATATATTGCGTATATATATATATATATATATATTGCGAATATATTGAAAATTATTAGTTTTATAGAAATATGTTTCAAATAAAATATTTTTATTATAAATAGACATATATTTGCAATGATAAGCAATTTTCTATCTCAAAGAGTTATAGAAATATGATATATAAATGGTATGACACTCCACACGGATTTTCTCGCTCTATTGTTTAAAAATTGAGATATTTACTCAAAACTCGTAATATATGTGAAACGAAATAATATACACTAGTAAACCCAACCATAAATTGCACTATAGGTAGGTAAAACATTTTTGTGAGTGCCGGTTTTAAATTTGATAATTTTATTTTTAAACAATGTAATGTCCTCATTTGTATGTTTGGACTAATAAAAAAGATCAATATTGGGTCCACAAGGGTCAACCCTTCGTATTAAAATTTGGACTTCCGGTTAAAATTTTAACATTTTATTGGGTGTTGCACATCTTCAGGTCATCGCATTGCTATTAAATTCCTCAATTATAAATTTTGACCAATAAAAATATAAATATTAACTATTGAGTCCAAAATGAAGGAGATAGCTCATTGGTGTACAAACATTTCTCCTAAGGTTTTTGAGGAAATATAACATAAATTCTCTTAGAGACTTATATTTAATTACTCTATGACACTGGAGAATTATTGCGTTAAGACTTAAGTAGTATATATTTACAACTAAAGCTCACAAAATTGTATTAAAATATTTTCTAATATGTCAGAAACTGATACTTTTATAAAAATATTTTTCAAATAAAATTTTCTTTATTTTTAATAATACTAAAATCTTGCAGTTATAAATTATTTAGTATCTCAATTATTTGTGGAGATACGGAAATTTCCGCTTTTGTAACGTATCCTAAAAGGAATTTTCATAGAAAATGAAAATAGCCATTAATTTTATGATGTAGTTTTGTATCGGCTTCTTACTACCCGTCCTGGATGTACATATATAATTACACTATTGGGTTATGGATGAGTAAATTATAATATTGAGGAAATCCAACCAGCTTTTCCTTGGAGGATGAGTGTGAAACATTTTAGGATTCTACACTTTTAGTACGCGCAGCCGGGAATCCAGTTCCGACTTATCCGTGGCCGGCAGACCATACTTGATGAGATTGACCTTTAGTCCATCTATGACTGTTCCTATATGATTTTCAAAGACTTTGAATGTTTATTTATAACAGCGTTGTCGTATTGAATCAAACATTTTCAAGAAATTTACACTTTCGTGGAATAGGGCTTTCAGCCGAAACACTGTTTATTGTTTTTTTTATGGAAAGCTGGGCTAGGGCTCCTTATCCTATTTTCAATTGGATGTCAAGTAATATTTATTTATTATGGATATCTAACAAAGGGATTCTTATTTAACCTCTGTTGTATTTAATAGTGTAATTTTTTTTAATTATAGTATTTTTTTCTGTATTTGTATGCAGTTATATAAATATGCCCAATGCTTCCTTGTTAACATGGATGTGTAAATATCCATTCATGGTTAATCGTGGGACTTTTTATCGGGGAACCAGCGGCGCAGGAACTGGGGGGTACGGGGGTAAATTTTACCCCCCCTAAAAATTGAGGGGGGTAAAAAGTATTATTTTTACCCACCCAAA
>CABFWO010001582.1:113753-162324 GCA_902155825.1 Timema genevievae | reverse complement strand
CCCATCCCTCCAAAAAAAGAATACCCAAATCATTTAAATATTTGAATATAAATAATAAACTTTAATCGGTTAAGCCTAAAATGTAATTTAATGCAGGAGAAGCTCAAAAAGATTACTAACAAAACATTTAAATGGGATGAGCCCATGAATGACAATACTTCAAAAGAATTTAATAGTTAATCGCCAATAATAAATTATAAATATTTACAGGGTTAAGCGCATAATTAATTCAATATAGAAGCCCAGAAACAACACTACGCAAAAGCATACTATTAATATTCAAATATCATAAGATAACCATAAAAATCTAGAAGGTAGTCTGGAGTCAATTCATTATAGGAGAAGCCCAAAACAACCTTATCATTCATTATATTAATTACTCAATCTCGAAAGATTAGATGGAAAGAATGCAGCGTTAAAGATAAGTTTGGCAGAAACAAACTGTCCTAACAATACGGTCGTAATAACGGTGAAAGATTTAGCGGGATAAGCCCGAAGATTCCATGCTAACATGGCGTTGGTAGATGAGTCCATTCTAGCACTGCCACCGATCATATTTATGTGCGTCGTGAGGCTGTTGCCCGACTCTGAATCTCTAAATTGACAGAAGCGCCAAGCTAGTTAATCAATAGCAAGGGCTGATTTGTTGTTTGAATACCAAATCACTGTCGTGACTCTTAACCTCGTGAATGAATTTGCATACCTGTCTGGTCAGGCATTGATTCAGATGCTGAACCTAGGAAATCAAGATCTGTGAAAATATTTTTGTTTAGAGGATGTAGTCCTGTGTATTTGAATGTAGAACGAGCAAGTTCCATTCCACAGATAGTGCTGAATGCAATGTTTACTAATCCAGCAACATCCTTCAAAGATATTTTCAGAGGAGAGTATTTCCTCATCCATGCGCTGCAAGCTTCATTGTAAGCCAACTTAAAAGGTATATATACAATCTTGTCTTGCGGTTGCAGTTTGTGGGTGGTATGTGGCAGTAAACTAATCGTATGGACATTGTTCTTTCTAGCAAACATTACGACTTCTAAGTCTTTGAAAGAACTGTGTCCATCTAGAATTAGTGGCAAAGGATCATGCTTGGTAGGGTGAACCCGTTGCACAAATACCTCCACCCATTAAAAATAAGCTGCATTTATCCAACCACATACCTCTGCGATAAAAATATTACCATCAGGAGCATACTTTTAAATTTATTTTTCATCCTCTTCCTTAAAAAAACAAAAATTAGAGGAAGGAACAGATTGCCGGAAGCATTTATGGTCAAGAGCACTATTAAAATTCTTCCCCTCTCACCAGATGTTATTTTGCTAGTGTCTTTCTTTTCTTTTTTTCTAGAGAGCCCTGAGCGAGTTGTCATGAACTATACACACGGCTGTTTCTTCACAATTGAAAATTTATAAAGCTCAAAATTAATGTTTTTCAAGGAGCTCTTCATATTTTGTAACAAATAAATTAATCTCTTTTCCTGTGAACCCCATTGTCATTTTCATTCTAGTGGACTCAAGACATCGCAAGGAAAGTTCAGGGTGTCGTTTCGTTGTAATATAAATTTTTACATGCATTTTTACGTTCTCTATTAAATTTATGTGGAAGTCTCATGTGGTCATCTAAGGCATATGCAAAAATCAAAAATTAATTTTTATTGAGTGGCATCAAATGATTTACGACAACGTTTTCAAGCTTTTTTTTTTTTAATCCAGCATCCCTAAAAACATATAATTAGACACCTAACTTTCATATTTTGAAATAATTAAAGTAATTTAAATTTTATGGCAGCCATTTTAGGAAATGTGACCGCCATTTTGTTGAGGGGGATAGGTTTCAGGTGGCTCCCCTTCTTAAACGTTGACAATGGATGTGGACATGATGTATGCCAAATTTGGTGTTCTCCTCATGAAGTGCAGTTTTTTTTTTTAAATTGTAGCTTGAATAGTTAACAATTGAATACAAGGATTGACATGATCCCTCGGCTTGACTGAGCTCCTACACATTACAGTCGCCAGGTAGCACAATATCTAAACCTAACTTTCTCTGAGCAATTAATCAGCCGTGCTGCTACCGCTCATTGACCAAAAAGGTATCCACTTCTTAAGATTATGGTTTGTGGGGATGGTTGAAAAGCAAAGTTTACAACGAAAAGGTAAAAACAAGAGATGGACTGCTCGCTCGCAGTGCTACCCTGAAAAAGGAAAGCCAGGATGACATCAGAAGATCAACACGTACTATTAGCAGAAAGGTTTGCAAAGTGCATTTAGTTTGGCGGTAGGTTTTCGAATATTTATTTTTAACTGTAAATTATTTGTCAATTATTTATGTTTTTTTACCATCATTCAAACAGTTAATAAACACAACCAAGTTTTTTTTATTGTTCTTCAATACCTCTGATAACAGAGATGTACGCAGCTGTTTAAAACAACTGTATACCCGCATGTAGTGACATTTTTACAAGGAATAATCAATAATATTATAACCTCCAAAATATTTGCTATTTCTACTCAAACAACATGTATATATGTAAAATATTATATATTATATATATAAATAATGTTGAGTTATATGTGTGTTTAAAAATATATGTATCTTAATTTAATTCTTTAATTCTATTGTATAAGTTAAAACGTTACTGAGTTCTTGTCCCTACAAAATACAAACTAATTACTTAAATGTAAGAAACATGGTATTTAATAAAGGCTACTTAGAAAATTTAGTATATATATATATATTCTAATGTTACAAGCAAGAAATCTTTCAATGGTCATTTATTGAGTGTTATTAAAATGATGTAATGTGTTCCCTTATTTTAATTAATGGCTTTAAAATTAAAATTAATATTTTAAATATGTCTATATATAATTATTGTAGCTCTGTTTAACTATTCATGTCAAATGAAATGTTTTGATATATTTTGATTCAACATTTTGACTTCTCGTTTCGATATTATATGTATCTTAAAGGTTTACATCTGTTTGCTTGTTGAAGATAGAGAGATTTACACAACAAACTGACAAGCTAAGAACAGTATATTTATTATTACATAGCTAAATAACTAATTCTAGGGTAGTGAAATTTAAATTATATTGGTAGTTCAAATATCATTTATATCCCTTTAAATCTTTTGTTATTATAAGAAAATTTGTGAACTTCAATAATCTTCATACAATAATCTACATAATATAAATTATTATGATAGTACTAAAGATAATAATTGATCTCATTACTAAGATTATACTTATTTTCATTCAAATCCTAAAACTAAACTTTATTATTTTTTGCATTTATTTTGTATCCCTCTTACTGTCCGTCTGAGCCATTATATACTAACATAAACGGTTAAAATAACTGGGAGAAGACATTTATCGAAGATAATTGTTTATTAAAAATACATTACCTATATTTCCACTCAAAAACAACAAATATGAAATATTATCGATTCTTGAAAAGAGTCAAATCAAGTTAATTAGAGTAAACATTTGTAACGTGTTATTTATCAATAATTATAATTAAAATAAGCTCACACCAATAATAGTATTAAAATAAATATTCTGACAAAAGTTAATGTTTTTAATTTTTTTATTGACTGTAGTTTTATGAAATATCGGAGATGGTGCCAATCAAAGAATAAAGCTCCCTCCATTCTTCATAGAATGGTTCCTAAACCACTTGTTAAAAATTGTATCAAGCTATTAGCGGGTAAGGAATCTTTTTTAGCTAAAAACTATATTAAGTTATGTATTTTAGAAAATGCGTACAAGAAAATTAATAGTAAATTTGTAAACACATGAGGGTACCAGTTTAAATTGTAACAAACTTAAATCTGGTTGCTCTTCTATACTAAACAATGTATGAGTTTCACTGGAAGAATACACTGACAGCATTTCACTTGTTTTGGTTGACTCAGCTGTTCCTCTCCTCCCAATAACAACAGGCCCGGCATCAAAGCTTGCTACAGAAAGAGGCAATCAATTCATTGAGCTCGCATCCGCAGGATGGGATGACGTCACATTGGGTATAAACCACCTCCCGTGCTAGGTATGTTGAGCTTCATGGTCTGATGTGGCGTGACATCATTAAAAGATAACAGGGCGTGATACGGCGTGACATCAATGCTACGGAGCGTGGCATTATGCAGCGTGATATCAATGATACAGAGAATGGCATAATTTGGAGTGACATTAATGAACCAGAACATGGTTGTGTAGCATTTGGGGCCGCCCGCCAAAAGGTTCGAACGGCGCCCACTGGCTGCGTAGTGAAAGTGTTCCAAAGATCGTAATTGTGAAGATATGCTGTTCTATTATATTCTAGAAAGGCCCAGTTCCATGTGGAATATAGTGGAAGCAATTGTGGTGATGCGCAACCTTTCCTTGGTGATCCATAGGTCTTCCCCCTCCTAATATCCCGTTCTTCAATGTTATCTGGGGTTTTCTTGTGTATATATAATGGTAATGGGGCAACTTGTCGTCACTCTTGGTCACTCACTCTAGGTAATTTATTAATTGAGGGAATAAGAAGCTGAGGCTTCGTGTTGATAAAATGTAAGAACAAATTCAATTTTGACTTAGTATTAATTTTATATAAACTTGCTTTGTCTTTAACTTTTCAAAATTCTCGTTTCGGCCATGTTTAAAATATTTAAAATGGGTAAATTATTTGTCATGTAAATCTTATGTTGATTTTTGTCAAGGATAAAAAAATATCGAATTTTAGGTGAATATCAATAGTTAGATTTTTGTGTAAAAATCGATACTTAGATTTTGTAGAGATATCGATACTTAGATTTCATGAAATTATCGATACTTAGATTTCATGGAAATATCGATACTTAGATTTTGTGGAAATATCGTTATTTAGATTTTTGGTAAATGTTGATACGTTAATGAGGGAAGTTATGGACTCATTTGATAAATTGTTAAGAGAGATATAATTTTTGTAATTGTCCTTTTTGGAGAGATTATGTAAATTTGTAATGTGGTCGGTGCAGAAAGAAATAGTATTGTTAGTATTAAATTTTGCTCATGTTATGGTTTTGAACTTGAAGCCGTATTTAACTTTAAAATTGTTCTTTAATCCAAGCGTTTATATTCATAATGGATATAGTTGTGATAAATCTACGGCTATCAGAATAATTTCATTAGCTTCTCTATTTGTCGTCTCATGCATATTCATATTTTTATACACAATTAAATATTATAAATAAATATCAACAAAATATCTTCAATTTTTTTTTTAAATTGTCATGATACCCTTAGGTTTTGTTTATGTATTTCCCTTATTTTTTTAACATAGATATATATGTTAAAATATTTTATATGTTTTTAATTCTTTAACCTGTAATTTTTAATATGAATGTATTTACTTTTATTATAATTTTAATATGTTTAATGTATTTTACCCCATTCAATTGTCCTATTTTATATTTACTCCATTTCACTTTCACAAAATATAACTGATTTTATTATCAATTTTTATAATACTTTATTCAATATGTGGTCTTACAAAATGATGTGTTATACTTATTCTCTGACAATTTTTATTTAAACTCTTTATTATCTATATTTTTAAGGTTCTTGGCTTCAATTCACCATATAACCTAGGTAATCTCATATGTTTTCTACTTTTACTGTATAACTATTTACTTGATTTTCTTTATTCATTTAAACCTCTTTATAATTTATTCTTAGGCGTTTCTTTCAATTAATTAATACCCAAATCTTATGTATAATTGTAGATTATAAAAAAATTAAGACATTTATTATTGGAACTATTTTATAATACGTAATAATATAGAGTAGGTAGGTTGAACTTAGTGGAAGTCTACCCACATTTGCATGGAGAGATTAAGAGTGTAAACCCATTGAGGAAAAACCACTCTAAGTGCATCATTACTATACAGCCATAATATTTGATAAAATCGTTGCTGAAAAGTTTCAATGTAATGTAAAAAAACTTAATCTGAATTTAATGAAACAATATTAATAAATATTATAAACAAATATATAATCAATTATTAATATTAACACTTATTAGAGGCTAAACAAACATTGATCTCTGTGAAATTGTCTACAATTTCCTCCAAGGACAAGCTACGGGCAGTAGCTCAACAGACAACATCTAATCCCTACAGCCTTTCTTGATTCATGTGCTTCTTAAATAATTTTTAGTCAAGTTTTTAAAATGATCTCTCAGCTGTTTCTATTGATTTTACAAAAAAAAAATGTACATACATTTTTGTACAGCATAAATTATGCGCAATAAAATGACTATCGAGTAATTTTTGATTGAATAATGAGATCTTTACGAAACAATGTTAGGCCTAAAAGACAACTCTTTAATCTATTACCAAATTAATTTTGGGTGGGTAGACCTGCGTGATGGGCCCTATTTTGGGCGTGGGTCAGCGGCATTTTGCCACCACCCAATAATTACACCAATGAACTTGTAACTATCAAGAATTTCAAACTCTATTAACCTATGTTTTATTAATTATATTCGATAATCAAATATAGCTTTATACGTTTATAAATATTTTAACATGAACAACACTCGCTTTGGTGACCTCGTGGTCTAACGCGCTACTCTTGCAGCAGAATAGACTGCCAATGATGGGGAGATTAAGGTTCTAATCTCAGTCGGGTGTACTAAAGTTAATTTTTCCAAACTGTTTTTTGCTTTCCCTCCACGCAAATGCAAGTTCACTTCCTCTATTCAACGTTCCCAATTCCTAATCCATTAGCGTAATTAGTACTTAAGCGTATAACCCAAACGGGTAGTAAGACGTGGTGCTAAATAATAAAATAATAATAAAATATTGTGACAAGTGTATTTCTTGTTCAAATTACCAATAGTCCATAATGATTTAGTTAGCCCTGTATCATCAATACCAAATTATTGACTCTGTTTACAGATCTGATTACCAAAGGTAGGGCTAAAATGTTTGATTGGTACACCCAAGTGAACCGAGCCCATGTGGGTTTTACGCCCATGTACTAATTAAGCTAATGTGTTAGAGAAGAGTAAGGTTGCTTTAAGAGGACATACACTTACATTTGCGTGTATGGTGAGTGGAAAACATTTTAGGACTAATAACCTTATAGCACCCAACTGGGATCGAACACCGACCACCATCCTCGGCAGTCCAGTTTATTGCAAGAGTAGTGCCTTAGATCATGCGGTCACCAAAGCGGGTCTCGTAATTATATTAACTTGGTATTCTACGCATATGATTTGAAATTAATGGATTAATTCTAATTTACAATAATAAGGTTAAGACTTAGATATTATTGTAATTTAATAAATGCAAGTATGGATTAAATTGGTAAGGTAACCTTTAAAATATTGTATATAAATACATGATAATTTGCACTTAATACCAAATTATGCCAACTTCTTATAAGGGCAAATTATAATGTATTTATATACAATATTTTAATGGTTACCTTACCAATTTAATTCATACTTACATTTATTAAATTACAATAGTATCTAAGTCTTAACCTTATTATAGTATTCGCTCCTTACGAAAGATCAAATTAGAATGTTTTCTAAAATGCTCTAAATTACAGCATTAAAATTGTATTTTTCATGCAAAAATGATAATAAATTCATAACACCTTTTTTTTTAATCCAATTCACAAGAGCAGAACATTTATTTTTCTTTCGTCTGGTTGAGAGATAAATTAGTTTTTTATTTTATTTTCTTCGATCTCTTTTTACAGAAACGGCTTCCATTGCAAAACACGTCGTATTCACACAACTGATTTCATAAATGAACGCAGTCGAGTTGATATTTTTCCTGAGAACATCTGTTAGTCACAGTGCAACGCTTGGCATCACTGCCTTTAATTTTCACGATAGGTTCATCTTGTTCAACCTTACACCGATAGGTCGCAGCATACAGCACCACAACACTTTTTTTAATTAAAATAAAACTGTACCACTTTATTTTAGTTTAGAACAATATGTATTCTGAAAAATGAAAGGTTAATTATTTTCAATCATATTTACTCGGTTCTGCAGATTAGAAAAAACAAAACATTAAATATACGATCATACAAACATCATTTAAACAAAGCTGATTGCAAATATTTAGCTTTTAACTGGCGTTAAATTATACTAAATGATAGATAAATGTGTTTATTGTAATACAATGAAAACGGTTTTAGCCTAAGTCTTCCCACATTTCAATGACAAGCCCACTTTGTTTCATGCAGTGATCTTTGAATTTTTTTTAAAACTTAAATTTGAGTTGGCTGGGTGGATATGAATAAACTATAAGCCATGTAAGTGAATTGATCTGTACAGTAGTACAAATCTGATTAAAATATGTATAATAGTTTTCTTAGTAATCATGTACAGAGAAATCGCCTTAGAAACGGGCCGCGCTCATCTCTCATGGTGATCCATCCCCTTAAAGCTCTCTCCATTTCCGAGTTTTGAAATATGTTTGTTTTGAATAGGTTCAACTTGATTAAAAATAAGACATGGGCCACCTAAAATTTCTGTTGAGATTTACTCCACAACCAGTCTCTCAGGATTTTGTAAAAAGTTCGGCGAGTATGTAAACTAGTAAATAAATTTTGTACATTCTCCAACTGAACCAGTAGCTTTGTTTGAGTTACCGGTGACTGTACAAATTCATCACATTCTGTGCATTCACATTAGCATAAATTATATTATACTTCTATACTATAATGTAATTAAATGTAATGGAATGTATAGTATTACTTTAAATGAGCTTGATATAATTTATCATGCATGTGAGAAACAATAAATATTTACAATATTTTATATTGTATGCTTCATTTTAATTTTATTGGAAACTCTATATACACATTTGGCTAGTATTTTAAGTACTGACCAATCATTAAAACAATAACTGTGAAGTTAAATAAATATTCATATTTTAGCAATAACAATCCAAAGTTTGTAAACGTTTGATTTGTCTTGTTATGTTTGAATATCTTTGTCGCAAACACCATCTTTAATCTTCACTAATGCTGAAACAGAATAATTGTGGAACATTAATTCATTTGCGCTTGAAAAACAAAATCATTTCTAAACACTCCTTATTTTTGATATGTTTAAATAAGAGCCAATAAAATAACTATTTATTAATAAATACTACACTATAATTGTGTAATACATCAATTTCATAAAGGTTTTGAGAGTCAGATAATAATAATAACAATACATCAGAGTTTTAGAAACTTTAAGTTATTACAACATAATCTTTAAGAATAATTATTCAGCGGGAGATTGATCTAATGATGAGTAATCATACCAAGTAATAACTTTCCTGACTGATTTAATTTTGAGTGGTGCATGATTTATAGCATAATTTTTTACTTAAATTAAATAACCAATTTTTTTTTTAAATGTTAAAATTGTTCATGAATGTTTGTGGAGTTGAAAATCTATATTCCTATTTTTTATAAAAGCTACATGTTGTCAATATGTCTACCGAGAGTTTATCTCACACTTCCCGATGAATTACAAAGAGGAATCCTTGCTTACTGATTCTCGTCAAAACTATAATTAGATATATCTTTTGTCACGTGATCACAGGGTGATCCCCTGTGGGGCCACCCCTATGAAAAATGATTCACTTTCAAGAATCAAAATTATTTATCAATTTGTTAGGCTTTTATTAACCAATGTCTTCATATATTGATTTCATTTTGGTTTGAGTGAACCCTAGTCAATGTTTTTTACTCAAAAGAGTAAACAATTAAGTTTGTAATAACTATATGTGGGTTTATAATTCGGGACCCTAAATTTGAAATTAAGTGAGAAATGGTGGCTGTTTGGTTAATCAAGGCAACCGCGTTCGGTCTGCTACGGCTATATAATTTATGTTTTATATAACAATTTAGACGATGTTAATGGATGATTGTAATTATGGGCTATTAGTTCTGTACTAAATATTCTGTGCACGAGAGATATTAAAATTCATATTGCGCATAACTCTTTTATGTATAAAAAAACACGAAATTAATAATTTGGAAGTGATTCATATTCAGTAAATCTGAATATTCATTTAAAATTGTGTCAATCATAGAGCACAATTATATATTCATTATAATTATAACCTATACTTAACACTCCCATGATTTCTCTTTTACTAGAGATAGTGGGCCTTTAAAACACAATATTATGGTTTGCTTGATAATGTTAAATAATATTGAAATAATAGGTCGATCTCTTTAGGGTATTCTAGATATTTCTCTACAATGACTCAATACGAGTGTTCCAAGAAGCTAGCTCTTTCTGTTAAAACTATTTGATACATTCTTGATTACTTATATTATTTGTGTATTCTATTGATGCCTGCAAGTGGGCAGGACCTACTAACAACGAACGTACCTGCCTCCTGGTTGCAGTTGTGAACAACCATCTGGCACATATTGCTGAATGTCCTTGTCTCAACACCTCCCACGCCTGCGCACAAGGGCTGCCACACAGACGGGCAGATTTCTGGACAACCTTCACCTCTGCACAGACTCAGACTACTTGCCAACATTACTGAAAGAAATAGAACACATTGAGCAAACAAACAATGATTTAGTAAATATTTTGGTGTGAGCGTATGTTTTAAATATTTTAATTTCAAGCAAGAAAAATAATATTGAAAAAGAGGGTTTGGTTAACATTTGAATACTCGAATAATGAAAACTGTAGCGTGAATGCAGGAGCGCTGAATTTGGTACCAATGTATCAAACTAATATATAATATCTGCACGGAGTCCATTTTACTGAGGAGCACGCCATTGAAGTGAGCAGTTCTGCTATAAAAAACCTATTTCCTGTTTAGCGGTTTCACTGCGTATTAACGGCTTCTAGCTTAAACAAATAGCATGTAGTCGTCTGCAGCCATATAGACTAGTCCTAATGTAAACGGGAGAGACAATTGTGCAAGCAAAGATGGTTGTGACCATTTTAAAAGTGAAACAAGGGAAATAATAAAGACTATACATGGTACGGCGAACAAACAGACATAGGCACCTTTGACACTTTAATATAAGCAAAAGAGACTGAGAAACGCAAAAAAGTATAATCATAACGGTTCTAGATGTTCTAGACTTCTTAAAACTAGAACCAATAAAAGTATATTTCTTATTTTTACTAGCTACCTCATAAATATGAATACTTATCCTGTACGGACGAGTAGTATACATAATGTACTAATAAACAACACCTGAACAAGTACAAATGCAGCCAGTGGCGGATTAAACAGCTGGAAGCGCAACCTGATTCTGAGCCACCCTCTTCCCTTCTAGTTTAAAATAATACATTTTTAAGGGCATTAAACTAAAATGAACGAATTGAAAAATAAAACAGTACCTAATAATGGGGCACCGAACAACAACTAATCATATCACCAAGGTATTGAATATTAACTAATTAAAACACAGGAGCATTCAAAAACCAAGAAATCCTGGGGGTGGGGTGAGAGGAGTGTTCTTAGAGGACAAGACACGTATAATCCCAGGGGTGGGGTTGATGGGAGGAGTGTTCTTAGAGGACAGGGCACGTAGAATCCTGAAGGTGGGGTGGGAGGAGTGTTCTTAGAGGACAAGGCACGTAGAATCCTGGGGGTGGGGTGGGAGGAGTGTTTCTTAGAGGACAGGGCACGTAGAATCCTGGGGGTGGGGTGGATGGGAGGAGTGTTCTTAGAGGACAGGACACGTATAATCCTGGGGGTGGGGTGGATGGGAGGGTGTTCTTAGAGGACAGGAAACGTAGAATCCTGGGAGGCGTTCTAACGTGCTTTTGGGGCAAGGTGTTCTTCTAGAGAAGTTCTTCACTCCTTTCTTATTTCACTACTTAGCGGCCCACTCAGGCCACGACTTCCCACGAGACGCGTTTCGCTGTTTCCTGACAATATCAGCACTTCAACTGGCGGCAATATAGAACGTGAGCGTTGTTTGAGAATAACGATCATTATGTATTCCCCATTCCACGAAGTGCTTTCTTTCAAAGCAATCAAGGGCTTTTTCTACAAAATAGATTGTATCTTTCAATAAAAATTGACAAGTATATACTCTTGGGACAAAAGGCTTTGTTTGCCTTTAAAATTTGTACGGAAAAATACTATGAAAAAAACTATTTAGAATATTAAGACAAATACAATCGTCTGTACCTCCTTTTGGCTGTACAAATAATAGTTTTACAATCTACCTCTGAGCAAATTTCTGGTACATTCATTTCTCCTAATACCCAGTGGCGTATTCTGATAAAAATTAATAGGTATGCTGTACTCTAAAAGTTGCAGGGAATATCTGGGGGCCGAGGACCCTCAACCATCGTTGTCCAAGAACGTCAAGGGATTATTTCAAGGGATATATTTGAAGATGTGTGGCTATAGAACAGTGGTTCTCGGACATTTATTATTTGCCCTTAACCATATGCTTTCTTAGGACATTTTGAGGCCACCTCCCCTACTTCCATATTTTCTCTTCTTTTATTTATCCATAGCGATGATTACCATCCACTCAAAATGTAATAAAAGTAACTCCATGGTGTCAGCACGTATTCAGGCTATACCTACCAAGTGGCTACCAAACTGTTTGAAGAATAAGTGCCAGCTCTTGCGAATAGAGGGTGTCATGTGGTCAGCACAACGACGCCTCCAGCCATTAAACTCGGCTTTCTATACTGGAGCCACTACTACTTTATTCGAGTAGCTCCTTATTTATCCACACTAGGTTGAGTCTACATCGTTCCAGACCCACTGCTTCCCAGATAATGTGGAAAGATTGCTCAGAAAATCTGAATGCACTGGGAATCAAACCCGGGACCTCTGGGTCCGTAGCCAGAACCTCTGACCACTAGACTAAAAAGGCGGTCCTAAAATTGTAATTATATTACATGGTTAGAAATTTAATTAAATATTAATGTTGGGGCTAAGAGTGGTATGGGCGCATTTCTGAATGCAAAAGAGAGACATATCCTATTCAATTAGCTTAGTTTAATTAAAAGCACACATATAGCAATACTCAAAGTGAATAATCATAATAAGAGTAAAATTAAATGGTACAAAGCGTCCATCAGATCATGGTGAGAGGGAATCAGGTGGATTGTCCAACTCACGTTGCAATTAAAACTATTTCTTAAAGCCTAACTTATCTCACACAACGCTGCTTGGAAACAAACGAGTCTCCCAACTTGAGAATTTATGCTCCAGAAGCTATTTATTTACGTAAACTCTGACTAGCATAGGGGAGATTATCTCGGACTATTAATACTCTATCATTACGTCATTGGTTTATTGCTAAAATCTTTTGCTGTAAGCATAGGTGCACCCAAGGGGGAGAGGGGCAAACAGGTTATTTGACCCTCTTTTCCCTAACACCACAAATAATTTTAATAGAAATTTAAATAATATTAAGTATAACTAAAATATATATCATTGAAGATGTGTCGAATGTATAGGATACATTTTAAGACCAGGCTTCAGACAAGCCTAATATTCAAAAGGTTTACCGTTACACACAAAATTAACAATTGAAAAAACATTCAAATAATAGCTTCGATACCATTTGCATCATTTAAATCTCTTAATTACTATCAAACTACTCCAAATAATTTATAAAAGCATTTAATATTCATAAATATTCTCGGCCTTCAGGGCTTAGGAGGCTGTGCAACACCAAACCCGCTCTCTCCATTAAAACTTCATTCTTGCTACAGTCTTGATTGAATGCCTCCAACAAAGTAAGTGGCTGGGTGTGCCACTGAATAAGTAAATGATATGAAAATATATGTATATATGGTCTGTGACATCTGAGGTAGCTGTGGGTCTAGTGTATATATGATCTGTGACATCTGAGATAGCTGTGGGTCTAGTGTATACATGGTCTGTGACATCTGAGGAGACTGAAGGTCGAGTGTATATATGGTCTGTGACCTCTGAGGAGACTGTGGGTCTAGTGTATATATGGTCTGTGACATCTGAGGAGACTGTGGGTCTAGTGTATACTTTGTCTCCAAACCGGGCTTTTCTTATTAATATAGGCAAACTAAACACACTCTTTCCGTCTTTTTGCCTCTCGTTATTTATAAACATTAACAACTAAATAAATAGTTATAGCTATGCATATGCACAAAATAAAAATGTAGTATAGTAGAATACAAAAATACTCTCTTTATTTAAACTTAATGTAAAATAACCCACCTGGTGCTGTAGTGATCAACGCACCTATCACCGAACCTAGAGGTTCCGGGTCCGATTCCCAGCTGGTAGCATAGGTAATTTTCCCCAGAATGTTGTTGATAATTCTCAAGTTTTACATAAATATATTTGTATAAGTATATACATGCATTAATGTAAATATACACTTTTATTATAATTTAACATTAACACATTTTAGTCTAGCAATATAATAATAAATATGGCTTTAATCAAATATTTTTTTATTTGGATGTTATCTTCTAATACAATTAATTATAAATGCAAACGCATTAAAATATAATTAAAATTAATCTCAATACAATTAAAATATTGCAATTGTTATCAAACATGTTTAAACAACGAAGCTATGCCAAATGGTAATTTGGGTTGTAATAGGCCTATACGTTTTTCTTCAGTACAAGGCTATTTTTTATCATATATTTTTATTAGTTTCTTAAAAGAGTGTCAGTAAATCAAAATTCGTGTTTAATCTAAATTAAGAATTTGTGTACTATTTTATTCAATGTTATATTTCTAAAATACTTTTAGACAATATGTTACCTTTTCACTAAAGATGCATCCAATTATATTAATTTGATAGATTTCACGTTGACTTTATAACTCTAATATTTTAAAACAGCATTAATTATTATTCAAGAAAATTATATATTTTATTTTTTATTAAATATGTATTTAACACATTCTATTCAAAAATAGATACATTGAGTAATAATAAATATAATAATAATAAATATAATAATAATAATAATAATAATAATAATAATAATAATTATAATTATTATTATTATAATAATAATAATAATTATTATTATTATTAGCACCGCGTCTTACTACCCGTTCGGGTTATACGCACTTACGCTAATGTGTAATGGTAGGGTGATTGTGAGATGAAATGGAGGACCTACAGTTTAACGTGGAATCCGAACCACGGTGGAGGCCTGGCATTCCTCACATTCACAAGTTGTGATTAATACACATCTTGTCAGAGGTGAAGGAAGGGTTTGGCAATCAGATAAATCTGTGCCGGGACCGAGGATTGAACCTTGGACCCTCAGCACAGAAGTCTGACACCTTACCCCTAGACCGCCAGGTCACCTCAATAATAATAATAATAAAAGTGTCTTAATTCAAATCCTAATTAATTAAATTCTAAGGTGAATTAATATACACCTAAATGCCACTCTCTATTTTAAAACCATGAACGCGATGCCGATATATTATTTCTCTCATAACTTGACACCTAATTGAGTATACAAGAACAACCCTTGTTTTTTTCCAAGACACGAATTCCATTTAGTTGGAGAATTACATATATTAATTTAAGTGAATTGCTTTCCTTTAATTAAAGATTAGATTTCTTGTTAAAGTAATTCAACCCTTTGTTAACCATCATTTGAATGGCTTGATATGATTAAATATAAAAAAAAAATTCTTACCGACAAGAAATAAGCTGAGGTTGGTCATGTTGAATAGAGGAGTGATGGCTAGCTAGTTACTCTCCCTACAGAGGCACTGGGCAGACTGGCAGAACCACATCCTGCACAGTCATTGTGTAAACAGGCTTACAGGCCAGCTATAGCTGCTGTCCGTAGTAACATCAAACTTCATTAAAAATACAAGATATTTATCATAGCATTGGTCTTCATTAAATAAAATGTCAACAAGAAATATATTATATAATATTTTTAATACAATATATATGATGCAACAATTATTATTAATAGAATAATAATATTATATTTATAGTAGTGATAATAATAAGTACCGGTATATATTATTAATGGGATAAACAACATTATCTGAGAAGGTAAGTTGTTCCTTAAACTCCTATCAAGATGGACGGAAGTCCTTCAGCTAAAACAAATGGCTTTGGCCTCTATAGACGCGCATATATTTTATATTATTTATATCTTTTTAGCTTTAAGCATTAGTTTAAACTATTTTTATAGTCATCATAATAAAATACTACGCTAAGCTACGTTACTACCACGCTGTCCTTTCATATAAAATGTCTCAAATTTCAAATAATCTCCTGACATCATTTCATTTTAGCATGTCAGATCATAAACTGTAGGAATATTTAGAGATTATGACGGAAGGAAGACCTAGGCTCTATTTCATAAAACTTCAAGGCTACAATTTATAAAGATTCTGATCACGAGTTAGATGAGGGGATTATTGAAGCTAGCAGACGGCTACGTAATTTCATAAAAATAATATTTACTTTGTCACACTATTTGAATATAATGAACGTTTCCGAATGAGTTTATTGAAAATAAAGGAATTAATGTAAGACATAGGTTATTTTTTTGGAGCATCTGACTCAGGGAAATAAATCACTTTTTGTAATTTTACTTTATTTGCTATTCGAAAAGGCTCCAAACAAAATATCTTTATTTTCATTTATTTTTTTAATAACGACTATTTTGTTCCCTAACTACAACAACCTAAAACTCATTTTCAATATTGTATGTATTTTGTAGTTGCAAACTGACTGTTGATGTTTATCTTGTAAATAAAACAGCTGATTCGTAGATATTTACTACAAGTGCAAGTATCGTGTAGGCCCTACCAGGGCCATTTTACCTTTGACCTTTGGCCCTGTCCAATTTAATTTTTCTCCCCATTTGATTTTTAGCCCCTTTATATTTTTGTCCCATTTGATTATTTATTTGTGCTCATTTGATTTTATGTGAGCCCAATTAGTTTTTAATGTGTTCCCCATTTGATTTTTTGTGCCATTTGATTTTTGCCCCATTTGATTTTATATGTACATCATTGTTTTTTATGTGTGCCCAAGGGGGAGAATTTTGTGTAGGGGTTTATTTTTTGTTTATTGGTATGGGAGGGTTTTTTATTGCTGGGAGGGCGTGCAGTCTCGGGCGTCGGGCACGCGTTCCGCGACGGTTGAGTTTGGGATCGAGCGTAGGAGCCTTCCCCCTGACACCCTCCTCTGTCTGTGCCATAGCACATTCTGAATTAAGGCCACCGGGCCTCCTTTAACTTTTCCCTCTCTCTCCACACCTCCTATTGAGCTATGTGTGTCATATATCCTCAGGAGCTAAAGTGTGTTGCAGCCGACTAGCACTTTTGGAGGGTATCATTGAACCTTAAAGAAGAGCTGTTCACCCTCAGTGTTTATTTTAGTCATAAATGTTGAAAGTGGATATAAATTACCCCAATGAAGAGTCATTAACCCCCACCCCTGACTTAATAGTGTCCACTTTTGTCACAATTACTAAATGGATAGTCCTCTGACACATTGGGTATGAGGGTCACCGCCCTCCATGACTTTTGGAACGATCTCTGAAGGCCATGGCTCAGATGTGGTTTCTAACGCTCATTCAGGGGACGATTTTTCACACACAAGCCCTATTAAAACAGGTTGTTGTATTATTACGGTCAGCATGTACGGTTGTAGATATCCTGCCCACTAACATAAATTCGAGCTTTGATATCTTTGTCTGGGGTATCTTGCCCGAATGAGTTGAAATTAAAACGTTTTATAGCAACGGTCTAAAGAGGCAGGCACGAGAGTAATTAGTGTTTGTTAATCATTTGACAAGGAGATTAGAATATACCATCATTTGTGTGGGAGGGAAACGGAAAAAATTCTACGAAATTTAATGTGTTTGTAATTAGCGTTTGCACAAAATAAATGTATTTATTTTGTTGACAAAGGGAGAACTACCAACCTTAGTAGGGATTTGAACCCCTACCTCCCTCTGTCAGCGGCTGAGTTTGATATTTAGATAGCGTGTCCACCGGTGCAAGATATCGTTCTTCCCACTCTCCATCCACGCAAATGATTCTATGTATACTTAACATCTCGTACTAGATTTTAATAAACAAATGATTTATTTTATGGTTAATTGAGGTGAAACGATCCATCTATAAATTTGTAATAATAAACGAGCTTGGTCCTATAGCTCAATTTTATTAAACAATTGAGGAACCAAGTTTAATACATACTTGATCTACCCAATGTTGAGATTGGAATTTTATTATCACCATATTATTCATGCATTCCTCTTTGTAAAACATAATTTTTGACCAAATTGTTCTCTAAGTCATAAATAACAGGGTTAGTTCCTTCAAATGAAATAAATACATAAATAAATTAACTCGATAATAAAACGACACCAGTAAACACCAAAATTCAATGATTGACGCACACATTACCTATCATCAGAATTTGAATTCAAAGCTTTCCAGCTTATTATTATCAGTGTTACTACTCTTGAAATTCTCCACGAAACGAAGAGGAATAAAAAGGGTTTATATTAATTTTGTATTTTTTTCTGTGCTAGATAGAGTGATTATTTAGTGGACAAGAGACAGTATGAAACTAAATAGGCAGTGTGTTTTTTTCTCGTATGGACATGATATATTTTGATGGTAAAACTAAGTAAGACCTTCTAGTGCTATTTGATGGCCGCCATTTGTGGACAAGAGACAGTATGAAACTAAATAGTCAGTGTGTTTCTTTCTCCTATGGACATGATATATTTTGATAGTAAAACTAAGACCTTCTAGTACTATTTGATGGCCGCCATTTGTGGACCAGAGTCAGTTTGAGTCCAAGTCCTATATTTAAACCCAATTTTAAATGACTTAAAGAACAATTTGGTCAAAAATTATGTTTTACAAAGAGGAATGCATGATTAATATGGTGATAATAAAATTTCAATCTCGACATCGGGTAGACCAAGGATGTATTGAAACTAGGCTACTCAATTGTTTAATAAGCTTGAGCTATAGGACCAAGCTCGTTTATTATTCCAAATTTAAAGAAGGATCGTTTCACCTCAATTAACCATAAAATAAATAATTTGTTTATTAAAATCTAGTACGAGATATTAAATGCACATAGAATCATAGAATAGTTTGTTGATATCAAGCAAGAGACGGATGATATAATATACATCAGCGCTATTAGCAATAGTTCGTTTTACGACAATGGTATATTAAAGTGGAGTAAGATGGCCGGATACTGGCGGAGAATTATTTAGCAAATGATTTTATATAGATCCAAGAAGAATGTGTTTGTTTACAAAGTAATAATTATCATTAATAGAATATATTTTATGTGTTTCTAAGAAATATCAAAATACTTCAATAAAGCGTAAATCATGATGAGTGAACATAAATTAATTTAAAAAAATTATTTTAATATATAGATTATGTGAGTCCGATAAGTATATAAATCCTCGACATGAGACGTGAAGATCTCGTTAGTACGTGTTTATTCAACATTGAATAAAAGAGGTTGAGATTGTGTCCATTAAGCGGGATTGCACAGTCATACGGATCAAATCACGAATGGTTTGTGTTGTCTGACAACATTTGATGACAATCCTCCTATAGTCACGTACGAATGACGAGGAAAACTGTCAATAGAGATTGTGACTGTATATAAAAGAAGCACAAATTGTTTGACATCTAGTTACTAATTATATACGGTCACAAGATGAAAACACGTTTCATATTCTTTATTGGTAAGAAGGGATCATATTTTAAAATAATATTTGTTATTAAATCGCGTCTTGGTAAGTAGCGAGTGCTATGTTAGGTTGAATGGCCCTGTTTCACCAACAAAATTATTCTAGGTGGCTGTACAACGTTTCCTATACCGTACCGTACTTATATTACAGCTTTATATTTATTGAAAAGCAAAAGAAATTGTTCAACATTACTCTAAAATTTAAAGAAACATCCTTTAAATTGCTTGAAAAATTAAATGAATTGGCTCAACATTATTTTAAAGTTTATACATTCAGGGACTCCAGAAGATGTTTGGAAGAGGGGGAGGGGGAAGAATCAACTAAAAGGGGTCCGGGGGTCCTTCCGTGAACAATTTAAACCCTTGATGACATTTGAAATCATTTTAAAGAGGTTTATTTTACATGGTTAACACTTTTATGCCTTTCTTTTCCAATAAGTATAGTAATAACATGGTAGGAAGAAAGGATAATAAAATACGAACTTTTTTGGACAACAATGAACATTTGTACTTTATTAGTACTTTACAGATAGTAGAATCATATTTTTGAAAGAGGACAGTTATCAAATAAAAGTTTGGTATGCGGCCCAAGGCCAAACAGGTTATTGGAGGCTCTTCGTTTGTTTGAAATTTTGATGCCATTACAAGACATTAAGATTGGTCCTCTCTCTAAAAAAAAAGTAAGAAAATCTAAATCCCTTATAATTTTATAGTAAAGTAAATTGATAGAACTAATGAAAAAGGAAAAATAAACTGCTAAGAGTAAATTTGATGGAGAAAGCCCACCATGGGAAAGAGGAACAATGTGGGAAGAATCCAATGCACAAAGGTGACATCTTCTTCCTTTCTTCTGTCTTCTATAGTAGAAGTAGTCACACACACATTTTAACACAATGTGTTTCTAACAGTTCTTCTTTAAATTCAAAATTGAGTAATCCAGTATTTGTGTTATTTGTACTCTCTTCTTTGTGTTTGATAAAGACAAGAGTGCCGAAATATTATTATATTTGTGTTAAAATGTGTGTGTGACTACTTCTACTATAGAAGAAAGAAGAAAGGAAGAAGATTTCACCTTTGTGCATAGGATTCTTCCCACATTTTTCCTCTTTCCCTAGGTGGACTTTCTTCATCAAATTTACTCTTAGCAGTTTATTTTTCCTTTTTCTTTAGTTCTATCAATTTACTTTACTATAAAATTATTTAGCCATTGGGCCACCTCATTTTTATATATAAATCCCTTATAAGTTATTTGGAGTGGTCCTCAACAGGAGGGTTTTTGAGATTTGATTGCTTCTATAAGCTATTTATGACCCAGTTTATAAAGATAGTTCGATTGACAAGAACTATAAAAATATTTTCCCTGATCTAACCGAAGGAATATCGTTAAAATACAGATACAATTTTCATTTAAATGTTTTAAGGAAAAACATCAGAATATTAATACAACACTTTCAAGATTTCTTGCTATCCCATTTTGAATTGATCAAGAGTCACTCGACAGCTGATTGGCTGTTGGTCAAAATAAAGATCTTGGGAAATTGTCATATTATCTACCTAACAATAACTTTTTATAGTTTTTATATAAATATAATAATTTAAACAAACTTTGTACAGTTGTAATTTTTTAAATTTATTTTGACCTAAGGCCATTTTCAAGCTCTAACTTCTTTCAGAAGGAATAAAATAAATCTAAACGAGGACAAATTTATTACATGGAGTGGGGGGCCATATTATCCCAATTATAGCAATGCTCCACCTGTACTGCCCCCCCCTCCTGCCACCCCCGGTTTCACCACCACTTATACTATATATCAAAGATCAGATGATTATATGACTTTATGCATGAATATATTTATGTTGTATTAGTAACATTAGTAATTATCAGATGTTAAGTTCGTTAATAGATAGCCCTAATACAATACTTAGGCCTAGTAATTAAACATTGACCCTACATTTTGGCACTCTTTCACCTTAAAATATCTTATCAAAGGTATAGCGGATGGTTACAAACACTTACTTTAAGCAAGGCTTATTTCTTATAAAACAATAAGATATACTTTTTAAACACATTCAAACTACGGCGATTCATATTAAAATTTTGAAATTCCCAAAGTTCCCTAGGTTTTCATACTAGAGAATATATTATACTTTCTTAGAAATGTATATGAAAAGCTATCTATAAAAATATCATAATATTATAATTTTCCTCTATTCTACAAAGTTTTTGGCATAAATATGATACAAAAATCGCATGTGTTGGAGATAAAACTATTAGATTACATATTTTAGCTACGTGATCTACTTTTATTCCAGAGGTTACTGAAAAAATATCTAGAGACTTTCAAGGGACTTATTATAAATTCTTTGACTTCTTGATATTTTTCTGTTCCTAAAATTCCACCTTATCTTTCAGGTTTTCCCTGGTTTTTATGTACTTTCCCAACTATCGACCCTGTCAAGGTTCATATTGTGAAGAACAACTCTCTGAGCCCTTAAAATACACACCGCAGATTCAAATATAATATTTTACAATATTGTGTAAAAGATATTCAAACAAATTCAAATATATTTTTCAAAACACAACAAGAAAGCTTTTGCAAAATGTCCAGCATTTTAACTTAATTAATTTGGATAAATATTGTCAAAAATAAAATTTTAATCTGTCGTTTGAAAAACCACTTTTTCTTCGTGTCTAAATAAAACATTAAATACAACTGTTACATTTTACTAAATTGAACTAATCTGTTTCTATAATTAGTCCTATAAGCCTTGGGCCTTTTCTATTCTGATTTTTTTAACAAATAAATCACAAAATAAAGATGTAATATACTTTTTGAAAGATTTTTAATGTGAGTAAATATATAGGCCTACTGTAAAATTAAGTCGTTCGAATACTCTGTTCAAACTTTGGGAATATAATTATTTGAGATGATTGTTTCAAATAAAGTTAGATGTTTAGTAATATTAAATTAATACATTTTATAAATTTTAAGAGTTAAATCTAAGAAATTCATTTTCTGATAACAACATTTTCAAACCAGGAAACAATTTTTTTAAATATAGTTGTACTATAAGGAGAATGTAGAGGGAAGATTAGTGTTATAGGTTCTACTTCAAGGGGAATGTAGATGTGTGCGTGTGTTTGTGTGTGTGTGTGGTTATGTATGTATGTGTGTTTCCTACTGTCACGTGAGCATCAATACACTTCATTTGATATTTGAAAGTCCTTGAGGCTGAGTTGGTACAACCAAACCTGTCGAAACCATCTGGCTCACGAACCATATATCAACTTAAAGGAGCAAAGGAGGTAATTTGCAAATAGGGAATGTTATTTCATTCATATTTACATGTATGTGATATAAATAACAAATGCAAAATCTGGCTTCGTAATTGACCTAAGATTTACGAAGAAACACAAATCATGGCATCTTATTAGAGAGCTGAGTCTCTTTGCCCATTAAATAAGTTTTATTTATTCACAAATTTTATTTCACCACGTTTTTAGATCTTCACCCCTTGTGGTTGTACATTTTAAACTGAGCGAAAGCATTTGATGAAAAATGTAATAGTTCAGAATAAGTAAACTCCATAATATCACCTAACATTTGAATTATTCCAACGTGCAATTTGAACCGGGCTTATTTCTAGAATAATCCTTTGTTAACCCTCTTAGCTGTGTCAATAGCACATTTGTTAACTGAGCTGAAGACCAGTTTTCCGTTCAACGTCTGGACGAATCTTTGGATTATTGTCAACATGGAGACTGAGTGCTAGGTGATACGATCACTGTTTTCAGAAAGGGCAATTTCAAAACTGATTGAGAAAATAGTCTAAAAATATATTACCAGAAGTAATACTTCACTGATAGTACAGGTAAGCTAAGCTTCCACTAGACTCCATTGGACAGCATTGCACGATTGCACGATTCGTGTTTATTTAGTGTACTTTGTCCACTGCATTCATAGCATTCGGATTTCTAAAGGAGGCGTTTACCAGCATATATCCATCAATTCTATTGTGTCACCTTTTGTGTGTCCTAATATAGCTGCATCCCATAAAGCTATAATCAATCTAACAACTGGTGCTGTTGTAATTAATATAATTTTACTTTAAAGTATTATTTTTCTGATGAAAAATAAGGTTTTTTTTATTTGTTTTAAAGCTTGTGATAGTTATTATGACAAAAATATCTGGTTCTAAATTTGATTCGTTAGCTACCCGCCTCGGTGGTGTAGTTGGTTAACGCGCTAGTCGTGTTGAACTCTACTGCCGAGAACGGGGAGATCGAGGTTCGAATCTCAGTCGGGTGAACTGAGTTTTTTCCTAAATGGTTTTCCACTCTCCATCCACGCAAATGCGGGTTCACTTCCTCTAAATTCAACCTTCCCCAATTCCTAATCCATTAGCGTAATTAGTACTTAAGCGTTAACCCGAACGGATAGTAAGACGCAGTGCTAAATAATAATGATTCGTTAGCTCACTTAAATAAACTTTAAAAACGTTCACCAGATGGCAGACCCTTACTATGTAACTAGTGATGTGAGGGGGAGGGGGGGGAAATAATAACTCACACGTGGTGTTTCGCGTTCTGGCGGAGGACTACATTGAAAGATGTAGGTCGGTCGCGAACAACTGAACTACAAGAAGTAGGGAACTAGATCACTTTTAACTGTTCCCAAAAGTGAGTTGTACTGCCCATCTCTAAACTAAATAGAGAAAATAACTTGCAATTGGGAATTCCAAATGCAAAATGGTGTGAATTGTGGGGAATGCGTGCATTACTCACCATTCAAAGTGACGTCATCCACACGCACCACACGGATCGGATTTTAATCTGTCTCTCGGGATTCTTATCTGCGATCTCGGTGTCCAATGCTTAAGATGCGGGCACTTAGTTTTCAAACTAGAGTGACATGATGGTTGAATGAGGAAGCTTATTATTCGCTTGATTTTATAATATTATAAACCTAACTTAGAACGCTGGGCTCATCAGATATGTAATCACACAAAATTAAGCTACTTGGGTAAGGACGAGGATGATAATAGATAAATTGTACCTGCATTTGCGTGGAGATAGAGAGAGAGAGGGGAAAAGTATAGGAAAAAGTCAGTCTACCTTGGCGAGATCAGAACCCAGTTCTGTCAGTCAGTGGCCAACCAGAACATGAGCTTTACTTAGTCCCCGCGCTCACCGTTCAGAATCATTAATATCATATCAGTAAAATGTAAGAAATCACGAAGATTGAGTTAATTAACTGACTTGAAAAGTGGGGGAGGGGGGGGGGCCTTAATTTACTTGCCTTGGTCACCATGAATGTTCAGAGTCGTTTCTCTCCAGGAGAAATGAAAATTGATCATGTAGGTTGGATGAGATTGTAAGGTGTTGCGTAACTGCTTAGGATCTATCCATTTAGTTTGACTCAGCAAGAATATATCCTCTCCTGATTTTTTGTTACTGGTTGCATTTGAACAAACTAAACATTATATCTTGATATTTTAAACTACCGGTACATGATATGTTTCTCAAACGGCATGAAGTGTTTCCACTATGGCAAACTATAAAATATAATGCAATAATAAATAAGACTCAAATATATGTTCACAACTAGGAACCATCTCTTTCTTCTCCTTAACAATCCTAGTTAATTATTTGTAGGGGCAGTGATGACGGTGTGTGGTGACGCCCAACAGTGTCCTCAGCGGGCTTGCACAGCTGATTACACCCCTGTGTGTGCTTGGGACTATGGATACCAGCAGCGGACATTCTCAAACATTTGCCACTTCAACAATTTCAACTGTCTCACTGGCTACAGTAAGAACATAACAATTGTAAACTAGAATAATCGCCAACAGCTATTAGACAAACAAAGGTTTCTTATACAAATTGGTGACCTGGTGGTCTAGGGGTAAGGTGTCGGACTTCTGAGTTGAGGGTCCGGGGTTCAATCCTCGGTCCCGGCACAGATTTATTTGATTGCCAAACCCTTCCTTCACCTCTGACAAGACGTGTATTAATCACAACTTGTGAATGTGAGGAATACCAGGCCTCCACCGTGGTTCGGATTCCACGTTAAATCGTAGGTCCTCCATTTCATCTCACAATCACCCTACCATTGCACATTAGCGTAAGTGCGTATAACCCGAACGGGTAGTAAGAAGCGGTGCTAATAGTAATAGTAGTAGTAATAATAATAATAATAATAATAATAATAATAATATACAAATTATATGAAAGTTAGCTGTTGAAAATAAATATACTTATAATTCAATCGGATATACATTAAATACAATAAATAGGCTATAAAAACATATTTATGGTAAATATGCAACCTTTACAGGTAAATAGAGAGTATATTAAAACATTATTTGGTAAATTTACAAACTATGCATGGTTGGATAGCGAATCTTCTCCATGTTGTTAAAATTATGATTCATGTGTACTCACCAATGAATTATTTAAATATTAGATTAATTATTATTATTATTTAGCACCGCGTCTTACTACCCGTTCGGGTTATACGCTTAAGTACTAATTACGCTAATGGATTAGGAAGGTTGAATTTAGAGGAAGTGAACTCGCATTTGCGTGGAGGGAGAGTGGAAAACCATTTTAGGAAAAACCACGCCCAGTTCATCCGACCAAGATTCGAACCTCGATCTCCCCGTCCTCGGCAGTCGAGCTCAACACGACTAGTGTGTTAGCCAACTACGCCACCGAGGCAGGTATTATTAGATTAATGGTTTTTGTTGAAAATACATTATAGGCCTACTCAGTAGTCAGGTACTAATTTTGATACAAACTATTTTGACACTTAAGCTTCTATTTACTGAGCTAAGGGTCCCGGGTTTGGGGCTGGAGGTGTTATGGCTTTCCTAAATTTAAGTTAGTTTATGAGTCGTGTGCTTATATAATCATTCTGTTAAGAAAGTACACTTTAAATACCATAAATATATATATATTATTTTAACTATACAAACCACCTGTAAACAATCATATTATGACACTGAATTATGAACGAGTTGTTTAGAAAGAAACAAAACGTTTTACCACCCAACGATTTATTAAAAGCCGGTTCCTACTTCTAAACAGAAACAACTTGAATAGCTAGAGTTAAAAATGTCTTCATTAAAATAAGTTAAAATAGAGTAATTCAATATCCCCCAACTATATCCTGTTGTATTCAGTGGAGTGGTGTAATCCCACTCACTCTAGCCACCGCTGACCAAACATAGGGTACAGTATCTCCATGGCTTCTTTGGTGCTGACTGACAGTTCACAACTGACTTCTGAAAGCCAACATTTAGGTATATAGCTAAATGTTGACTGTCAGAAGTGACAGCTGCTAAACACATGTTTTTTGCAGATCATATGATTCGGTGTAGGGATACATAATTTGGTCTGGTAGCTTTTCAAAGCCGTCAGCTGTGAGCTGTCAGTCAGCACCAAAGAAGCCATAGGGATACTGTACATAGGCTATACTTTATATACTAAACATTAAAATTAATTTTGTTTCGTCCCAGGTCAATAAGTTATCTACTGAGTAATGGTAAAATCTTACAGGTACAGTTAAGGCGAAATCTGAGTCCCCTTTCAAAAAATCAAGCCCGACCACTGTTCATGGTATTAACCGATTAAAACACACAAGAAAATAACTTATAATACCAAATAAGCAACAGAACTAATAGATGACATATTTTATAAATTATTTAACCTTATTAGAGTCATATCTTTCATGAGGTATTTACTAAACATAAATTTTAAAATATCTAATTTAAATACATAAGTTTTTAATAGTGTCAAAATGAATATAATTCTTGTAGCTTACTTTACTATATTTATAAAATAAAGATTAGCGTGCAAGACACGAGAGAAATGCAGATGAATCGGAATGAATTGGTGGGGTCTCGAACAAGAGACTGGGAACAAATTATAGCGCTTAGAAACGCGCAATCCACTCAGTCGCGCTAAAACGAAGGATGCAAAGTATGGCTCTCTTCAAAAATGTATGATATCAAAATATTGACCATGGATATCACTTATCAATGAACAGGATATCTGCTCCTCCAGGATCCTGACACACTTCGTGATAAATACCTGTGTGAGGACATAACTAATTAAGAAGAAGGTATAAAAACATTCAAATTATAGATATGCTAGACAATACTATTATATAATGAGACAAATAAATCTATAAATGTAGGAAGATTTAGTTGTATCGCTAACAAAACGACAGACTCTCTTACACTAACCAACTTCTATGTATTTTGTAAGGAACAATCTAATAGTTTAAGGGAATTCCCATAATTGAATATAATAGACAAACTAGCCATAGCAGCATACCCCACGAATTTTTATTTAAATTATAAAGTACAAATCACAATTACATATTAAATTTAGTTTTGCATTCGGTGTACAGCTCACAGGGCAACTGAAACGCGCAAAAAAACGAACCTATTATTATTAGCACTTCCCAATCGCCATCAAATGTTTCCTAAACTATAGATAACATTATGTAATACAAATAGTAATAATATTTAAAGATGTTAATCCTAAGTTAGCGTATAGCCCGAACGGATAGTAAGACGCGTAGCTTAAAAAAATTAATACAAAGCTTGCCCTCGAAAACAACATAATTATATAATTAACAGAATAATTCCATTTACTTGCTAACTTACTCTGGTAAGTGTCTGATCACGCTGCTAGCAGTGGCAGTAGCAAGTTAACAGGTGTGTGTTGATACGAGTGGTCGTGTCTGATCACGTTGCGAGCAGTGGCAGCAGCAAGTCGAATAGAATCGGGTCGTTATGATGGGATGAGTCTAATACCAGCCAATATTGTCGATGTTTTTTAAATAATAATAATTCCTTGTCGCGAGGCAAGACGCTACATTATAAATGGCTTTTAGAGACATCCGATTTTCAAAAGAAATACCTTTGGGAGACCCCTAAAAATAAATTATATTTTATGGAATTTTTTTAAATCCAAGTGAGGACCACTTCTAAAATCATTCCATTTTCAAAATTGTCTTTGGGGGGGGGGCACTTTCATTAACATCTAAAGGCATATATTTTGTATATATTTAAAAAAATGTGATGACTATTCCGTAATAATTTCCAAGCATCCAATTTTAAACATTTGCTGGTTGAATAACATTTTAAGTAGCGTTTAGAAGCACCTAACTTTCGAAAATATAACTGAAGCGAAGAACACTAAATAATTTTTAGGTAGAGCCAAATCTCAAAAAAACTCTAGATGATGAACATTTTAAATATATTCTAGAAAATACATATGATGAAAAACTTCTTGTGAGCACTTTTTTTTATAAATTTTAGCTTTGAAAAACATGAAAACTTTCAAAATTTACCGAAGGACGACTATTCAAATTTCCAAATAACCTATAGTAGTTAGGCCAGCCCTTATCAGACGTGGGTCCCTGGGCAAAATTCTTTCGCAGGGCCCCCAGTTATCTGACACCCCCGCTCCCCCGAAAGATCTATCTTAGTACCATGTCTTACTACCCGTTCGGGTTATCCGCTTATGTACTAATTACATTAGTGAATTATGGATAAGTATGGTTGAATATATAGGAAGTGCACCCGTGTTCACGTAGAGAGAGAGGGAAAAACCATTTAGGATAAAATCACCCTCAGTACACCCGACTGGGATCAATCCCTGATCTCCCCGTCATAGAAAGCCAGTCTATTGCGAGAGTGATGCCTTAGCCCATGCGGCCATCGAAGTGAGTAAAAAGGAAAAATTATAAAATGTTATTATTATTATTATGTAGTGTTATAATAGTATTTTGCACATAGGCTATAAAACCAATTATCTGCCTTTAAAGGTAAATACATGTAATAATTGGTTTTGAAAGCCGTGTTTTTTATAAATATAAGAGTTGATTTTTCCCAATGAAAATGATCTGTATAAATGTACACAAAACAACTGTGTTAAGTTTAAATTAAATCGGTTAATGCATTCAATTTTTTTTGGATCAATAACATAGCTACCACAGACATTGGTGAATGCAAATCCATAAAATCAAACCACATAATTATGTTTTTTATTTTTACACTTTGTCAATATTTGATGTCAAAGGCGGTTGGCTCTACCATAAAATAAACTAAGCGATCGCCTAGGGCCCCGCACCATCATTAAGCGATTGTGTGAAAATATTTCCTACTAGATAACTGTTACCATTATTTGAATAAAAAACTAGGAATCAAAAACTAATTTTTCTGTAACCCTAAAAACTATTTATTTAAATTTTTTCTAAAAAACTTATTTTTTTGTAAAAATCTTCAAATCTTATATTGATTTCCCCAAACCATTTATTAATGTTATGTTGTTGCTCTGAGGTTACATGCCAACGTAAATATTTTCCTTTTAGTTCTTATAGCCAAATATATATTCCGAATGTAGACTAATTAGCGCAATTTCAGTCCCAATGATGATACAACCTGTAAAGTTGTTTTGTTTCAGGATGGAGGATCATAGGGATTGGCGAGTGTAAAAATGTTTTGCCCTCACCTCCAAAAGATAGGTGTGATATAGCATGTACACAAGAATACGCTCCCGTGTGTGCTTGTGATGGAATAGAACCGCCCAGAACTTTCAGCAATCTGTGCTATCTTCAAGTTTTCAACTGTAAGACAGGCAGATGTAAGTATTTAAGCAACATTCAGGCTGCTGTATTGAATGTAGGTAGGTAAATGCACTATTGGGGCTATTACGAATTCATATCTAGTAACTCTTTTCGGCCCAAATTAACAAAGGTATATATATATATATATATTTTTAAACATTTATATAACTTTAAAAAAATTAGTTTTTGTTAATAAAATCAGAAAAATCTTTTTAAAATATAGTTCTGGCTATATTAAGCATTGATAGTGTTTGGATGTAAAAAAATAAGATATAAAAAGAGACACATATAAAACATAGCCATGTGCTTACATCAGGATGTAAAGGGTTTAAACAAGATGAATGATCTGCTATGTTTGTCTTTGGTGCCTGTTAAGCACATTCTAATTAGCTATATTCATTTTTGTAGAGAGCGTGTAGTTAAGAGTATTAATTTAAATAAAACTTTACTATTAGCAACAAAGCTTGAGTCGTACTTAACGACAAGAATAATGTATTGCCTCACAGATCCTACAATAATAAACTACTAAAAATAATGATAATCAAACTNTTTTATTTTTTTTGGGTAGATTTTGACAAAATAGATTATGGTCCAAGAAACGCTTGCCTCTACATAAGCCCTAGCAAATGACAGCACTTTTCACACTTTGGTTTATTCAACATCTTCTTGAACACCCCCCCCCTCCCCCTTGTTGTTATTCTTTCAATAAATAGTAGATCTCAATGACTTTTTCATAAACTTTGTCCCGAACAAAATGGCTTCTTAGGTCGACATGCTTGACCCTCTTGTGGTGTTAAGAATTATTGGCTACCCGTAAATCAGATCAGTTGCCCTAAATAATATTTACAACATATTTTTTTTTTACTTTCTCGCTATCTTATAGATAGAGAAAGTATTGTGATCGTTAAAAAAATGAAACTCGAGATTTTGATGAATCTCGACGTTTCATGAACCCCCGAATCCGTAAAAGTGGTTTTTGAATTTCCGTTTGTCTGTCTGTACCTCCAACTAGAGCTTAAACTATTTTACCGATCGGGCTAAAACGTGGTATCTAGGGTTTTCATAGGGTTGCCTCGAGGGATTTTTGGAATTGGATATCCAACCCTAAAATTAATAGTAGTTTACTGAAGGGCAAAAAGAGAAAAAGTCGATTTTCTCAAAATCAGCAATAAGGATTTTGAATAAATTTCATTTCTAAACCGTTATAAATATTTAGAACAAAGTGGCTACCCTCAATATTTCGGCAAAATGACTTTAAGGGCTCCTGTCTAATGCATAAATTATCATTTTATCATATCTCCGAAACTATTTGAGATAGGAAATTATTTATCATTACAAATATGTAGATTTATTTATAATACAAATATTTTACTCGAAGCATATTTTTATTAAACTAATAACTTTCAAGCTATACGCAGATATATATATATATATATTTTAACTTTTCGAAAGCAAAGGGTAAAGTATTGCGACCGTAAGAAAAATCTAAACTGAAATGTTGATGGATGTCAACGTCTCATGACCCCCCCCGAGCCCTAAAAAGTGGTCTTTGAAATGCTGTCTGTCTGTCTGGGTGTCTGTTTATACTTAAAATTAAGAGTAGTTTAATAAATGGCAAAAAGAGAAAAAAAATCGATTTTGTCAACATCGGCTCTAACGAATTTGATTAAAATTCGTATCTAGGCGTTGATTAAGATTATAAATAGACTGGCTATTTTCATTTTCCCATGAATATGACTTTTAGGATACTTTACAGAAGCGGAAATTTCCGTATCTCCGCAACTATTTGAGATACTAAATAACTTATCATTGAAAAATTGTAGTACCATTAAAAATTAAAAACTTTTATATGAAATATATTTTTATAAAACCAACTGTTTCTGAGATATTGGCAAATATATTAATACAATTTTGTGAGCTTTAATTGTAGAGATAATACTTAAGTTTTAACGCAATAAGTCTCCAATACCATAGAGTAATTAAATATAAGTAAGTCTTTCAAAAAGTTTGTTATTTTTCCTTAAACCTCCTAGGAGAAATGTTTGTACAGCAATGATCTATCTCCATTTTAGACTCAATAGGCAATATTTACATTTTTTATTAGTCATAATTTATAAATGAGTAATTTAATAGCAATGCGATGACATGAAGATGTGCAACACCTAATAAAATGTCGAAAATTTTAACTGGAATTCGAAATTTTAATACGAAGGGTTAACCCTTGTGAACCCAATATTGATTTTTTTTTATCTGTCCAAACATACAAATAAGGACATTAATTCTTTAAAAATAAAATTTATAAAATTTAAAATCGGGACTAAAAAATGTTTTACATAAATATAATGCAAATTTTGCTTGGGTTTGTTAGTGTATATTATTTCGTTTCACACATATTACGAGTTTTGAGCAACTATCTACATTTTTTAAACAATAGAGCTAGAAAGACCGTGCGGAGTTCCGTACCATTTATTTATCATACCTGCAAGAAGACTTTGAATCCAACAGGGTTCACTTGCTTCTAAACTTAAGGTTACATACTCAGACACCGTGGAAGATAATAATTCCGCCGTCGCTTGTTCCTTTCGTGCACCAAGAACCGTAGGATCCAGACACGTTGAAAGGGTAGCCAATAATATACCTTCGATCCTCCAAGTCTTCTACCCGCTCTGTACCTATAAAAATTTTATTACAGTACTTGTTTGACTTCGCTTGTAGATAAGTTACAAGTCGGCATGTCCTTTAACGTAGCGTAGCATTCGTTTAGACACTTTCCATAATTCTAGGTGGTACAATCTTGATGACAACTGAGTTATCCCAGTGATTCATACAAGTCTTGGCCTGACATCAACATTCTTTACATCAGACTTTCAAATAATTTGCGGTATCTTGTTTAAGAACTGCATAGTCCAGTGTTCCAGAAGTTTTACAGACCATTGTTAGATTTTTTCTGAGAAATTTCAATTATTCTTGTTTACAAATTTAGAACTTTATGTACAAATCCTAAACTGTCCATATAGCTTTCATCTTGAAATTATTGCTTAAGGCTCTCTTCAAGAAGGATGCACTTTCTTGAGAGTTTGAGCCAACTAACAAAAGATGGCCGACAAATATTAGGGGTATAGTCTTTCTTTTCCTTCATTTCTGTAATATAAACAATAGTAATTTGGAGATATTTTAAATCCATTCTTTATCACCAAAGAATTAAGTTTATCATTCCAATAGCAGGTTGAATTTTAACTACATATCAAGATTTCTTTATTTTCGTTTTCCAAACTTTGGTGGTCCTCAGTGCAATTCTCATGGTACTTGCATGAACACCTCTTCCTCTATTTCACCATAAATGAACGAACTTCTCACATCCATTTGGTAGATAGGCAACCCAAATAATTAGTAATTGGAAGCAAAACTCTAAGTGTTGGCAATTTGGAAAATGGTGCTTATATCGCTGATAAATCCAATTGTTCAAATTGATGGAAGCCCTTTGCCACCAATAGTGTCTCAAATATTTATGGTCTTCGTTCTAGTAAAGATCCATCTGAACCGTTGCATTTTCAGGACTATCCACTTCCCTTCAGAATTCATTTTCCCTCATAGATTTTAACTCTCGATAAATCGTCAGCTCTCACTGTTCCTGTTCAGGATGCTTAGCGGCATCTTCAAATATTCGCAACTCTTCAAGATAAAACAGGAAACTTGTTTCTTAATATTCAGGTTTAACAGATTGTTTCAGTTGAGTTCAGTTTTTAAGAGACAGCTCACAGCTGACAGCTGACGGCTTTGAAAAGCTACCGGACCAAATTCTGTATCCCTACGCCAAACCATATGATCTACAAAAAATATGTGCTTAGCAGCTGTCACTTCTGACAGTCAAAATTTAGGTGTATACCTAACTGTTGACTGTCAGAAGTCAGCTGTAAACTGTCAGTCAGCACCAAAGAAATCATGGGGCTACTGTAGTTACATATATTATGTTAATGAAAAGCTTGAACTCTTTCTTTAAAGCAGGCTTATGGATGTATTCTTAAGCTTTATTAAGTATCATTTCTGGTTCTATGATTTTAAATGCATTTTTGGCGTTATGATAAATTTCTTTCTAAACCTCTGCAAACATATAATAAAAAGGTACTCTTACTCTGTTATATTAATAACTAGCTGAAGTTGTGTAGAGTTTTAGTTGGAGTGGTATTTTTTTTAGTACCGCATCTTAGTATCCTTTAGAGTAATATACTTATGTACAAATTAGGCTAAAGGATATGTATTGATTGTATGTCTAGTCTACCTGGAGATATATTGATCCTTCAAATCAAAATAAATGTATACTGCTAAATACAACTGCATGTTAGAGATGTTTATAGATTGGTCTCACAATTATTTTTACAAATACGAATGGTTTTTCTACCCCTTAGATTTTTCAATTTCAAATTGGTAAATTATTTTATTTTTGTAGCAACATGGATTTATATATACTTTCCAGTATTTGCCTTTTTTTATTTCCGTTTGGTGAATCATAGGCTAATATAGGTCAATTACTAAACAAAGAGCTATCCCTAAAGAAAGAAAATGATAAATTTTGTCCACGATAAGCTTGTCAAAATAAATTAATGTTTTGTTTTCAGGTTTAACTGTGCGGCACAAAGGAGAATGTAGGTATTATTAAACAGGAATCTGTTAGTTTCAACACAAAAACCCATAAAGAAAATGTGTTGTTATGAAAAGTTACTGCAGATCAATGTAATATGTTTCATTTTAATAAGAATACATTTATTTTACTGTAGTTTGTGATATAATACTAAGACGAATAGTTTTTAATGTATTATATTTTTATTTTAAATAATATGGTAGTGTCTAATATTTTAGACTATCTTTTGCTCATTTGTATGTTATATATTTGTAGCTAAATACAGTATATTTTTTAAATAAATGTTATAATTAAAAACAATTTCCATAGTTGTATGGATCTCAATTTTGTGGATATTATAATTTGACAAGAAGCTTTTGAACTATTGGCCGATTTTGAGAAGACATGATACTAGAAGATCTAGATAGTGTAAGGATTAGGATTATTCTTACCTTACGTGGTGTCTCACATTGTTGAGTCAAATTGTAAGGTTCTAGCGTGATGATGATATGAGTCCGGTTTTAATGCTACTTATATGTGGAGAGTTTGTTATTTTATAGAAAAACTTGTTTTTATTAATGTAAAGCAATTGATCCTGAATAATTATGTTTGCACACAAGATACCGCAGCTCAAGCTAGATAGCTCAAAGCACAGTGGACAGAATTTTACTTTTTAGATTAGCTTAGCTTCTCAGTAAGGTTGTGGACGGAATGAAGAGAGGAGCCTTCTTTTCGAGTATATCCTTCGAAAGAAATCGTTCTAGAGGCTTCGTTAGGTCTTTCTTTCCTTCTTTAAGTTGCACCATGTTCTATTTGTTCCAGAAGTGAGGGAGAGAGAAAGAGAGTGTTTTAGAAGTGGTTACGTTTACAAGTATTTTCAGTAGGGGTGTGGAAAAGAAAATATAAACTGACGACACAGAGTCGTTGTAAACAACAACAAAATAATTAAATTTTCATCAGGGTGTGTGAGAAAATTTCCTAACACATGTGGATACATTTAGTTTTATATTCTGAAACTATTAGTTAATTTGATGTCCATTTTATCTCAAGAAACTGAATCTTCGAATCTAATAATGGATATTATATGTGTAAGGCAATCGCATAAAGGATAAAAAAAAAAGTATTTCACTACAGGCGAGATATATTAACACAAGCTTTATATTTTTATTATTACTCTTATTATTATCATCATCATTATTATTACTATTATCAATATTATTTTTATTATTACTACTACAACCTTTAGTACCTTCTTTATATTACCTTTTCAGGTTATGCGCATACTTACTAATTATGCTTATGTGTTAAGGGTGAGGAAGGTTCGATATAGAGTAAGTGTACACGTATTTTCGTGGAAGATTTTACAGGGGCCTCAGGGACCACAGAGACCAGGCCCTACCGGTATTTTTTCAACTTTTTTTAACATAAAAAATATTATTTTTTTCCGTCTTTCTTTTAACTCTATACAATATTTTGGAATAAACATGAATATGAAGTAGACCATAGCTCTCTACACGTAGTGAATTATTGGATTCGTTATACAGAATTCAAATTAATATTATAAATTCCTCGCTACAAATGTCACGTGAGGACTTTATCAGTGCTCTAGTGACTGAATATAGAAGCTGAGCAGTGCTGGCTGTGACAGTCTCTCTCAGAGATGCCACACCCGGTGTGAGATGTCTTTTAAGGTCAATGCAACCCTACCATTCCAGTGCCATCTTTGAACTAGCGAATGGTGCCAGCCTGAGTGATCCAACAATACGATAAAGGTGGTGTATGGTTTATTGTTTGTCTTTATGTGTCTGTATTTTAGTATATTATGTCAAGACTCAAGAATTAAGATGACGCGTGAAATTGATGAATTAGTGTGAATAAAGTATATTATGTATTAACAACTTTGTTTTATTCACTAAAACTACAATGAAAACTTGAAATTAAATGGCAAATCAGCCCAGTTACTTACTTTATGCAGGTGTATGGCAAGAAAAAATAAAGAACTTTTTCAATTATTTGGTTTGGTAAGCAATTGTGGTTAACTCTGAGTGAATAAAATCAAAGTTTATTTTATTTTTGTTTATTATTTGAAGGTTAGGGTTTGTGGACAACGGTAGTCTTACATTTAAGCAAGAGGAATGTGCAATTAATTTGGGTTGGCACAGTAAATATTGAATCACAGATAGATTCAGTGGTCAAAATTTCAATCCCAATGAACAGGTGTCAAAATATAAGCACTCGGATTAATAGTCCGCTTAAAATACTGCGGTACTCATGAACTGCCCTTAAGAGACAGACGTGTCTAACTTTTGTACAAGTAATGTCATCACTTGGTAAATTTAATTAAAAACCTACTCCAACACCTTATCTTAATTGGTAGCGTGATTGGGTTAAAGGTCCCGGCTTAGATCCCCGTTCATGGTCGGAAAAAACCTTCATTTGTTCAATGTAGGTTAACCCCTTCGTAGTGATGAATTAACGGCCATGAACTGGATGTTGGGCCTGTCCTAGTCTTAGGTTAATTTTAAGGGATATGAAGTAATGAAACACCTAGCAGGCTAGTAGTAGATAATATATGGCTCGGATGATAAAAACTTACCTAGGCCACAGGCTGGTAACAGTAATAGATCAAAAGTAAATTTTAAACTTTTATTATTTTATTCTTTCCCTTTGTAGATTTGTTTAAAGATTTTGTAATTCTAGTGATTTTAAAAAATTAAGAAACTTAAGTGAATTGAATTCAATATGTTAACAAGTGGGGAGAAAAAATCATTACCGGTAGGCTTTGACCAGGCTCCACCAAAAATAAAAATCATCACATGCCACTGAGTTACTATATATGAATATTTATTCGTTTTAGTACCATTATAATATTTTTAGTCATAACATAATATTTTAGCATGATTTACTAAAAAAATAGGGTCTACAAGTAATTCATATAAAACTTGAGATAGTACAGGAGATTGACAATTGCAGCTTTATTTAATATTCAGGATGCCATTAAACACGAAATCCTTTTATTTTAAATTTTTGTTTGCCAGAACCATAAATAATAATAAAAAGAGGTATACATTTTAAACATAATTTATTTTTTCTATCACATTAATATACAATAAATATTTATTTTTTTGCATATTTTCAATTGAAAAAAGGTAAATCTATGTAATTATCTAATGTAGGCTTTATGCATACAAACCAGCCACTTACTTTGTTGGGAACAAAAGGAATTAATGTATATAACTGCATACTTATATGACTTTAGTTTATTTGTTCAAAACATTTAAATAAGCTGTTTATTTTATATGTCAATTATTTTTATAAAGAGATATATTCTTTTAGACATCATTAATATTAAAATAATGGCAAGGCAATATTCTCCATAACAATTCAAACATTATTAATTTAAAATGCTTGTACTTTATTGTAGTCCTTAATTTGTGGACACACCAAATAAGAAATGAATTTGACGGTCAACACTATATAAACGTTTTTCTTTACCACGGCTCATTCATTAAATAATTTCAACTATAAATTTTCAAATAAACTATAAAAACTCTTCTGAGCTACACACATTGAACCCAAACTTTGGACTACTGTACTTATTATTCAACATTTTGAGGAAGTTTAAAAAGATTAATTATTTGCAACTCCCCCCTCCCCCTCCGCCCCATCTCTCCTTTTTACCTTCAAGCAAACTGGTCATCCTACCACCACTTAAATTGTTAAATTTCTAGGAATAATACTTTGAATATATTTATTCGTACTAAGCTTAAAATTCTTATACAAACAAGGTCCGCCCACGAAATCTCTAACGACGGGGCCTAATCAACACCACCTAAAGCGAGGGCCTGCTCGCTAGTGTTTGTGAACAGCGTGACGTCAGAGATTTAGGGCCACCTGTCTTGACAGGAATTCCTTTCTTTCCTCTCCCGAGCTGCTAAACTAATGGTGTGTAGTTCATGATGAGCACGATCTATAATCATTTTACAGGCTATTTGTTAATTATTCAGATACTACGTTTAATTGCAACCACATTACAACAGGTTTAAACGCTTAGAATAATTACACGGACACAATGGACTGTATGGAAATGGGAATGGGTAGAGGCAACTCAACTTCACTTTATTTGTCTGATTGATAGTGTCTTGGATCAGTCCTCTTCATCAACACACACAAGAATATAAGAGTCCTAGACCACTTCCGGGTGAAAGTTCACGGAACCTTAACTCACTTCTGGATCTAACAAGTCTCAGAGCACGACTGACTAAATCCAGCAGTGCTAAAAAACGCGCCAGCAACACTTGGCGGGAAAAATCGACACATGGCAGGAAATCTTAGCCCACCAAACTATAGATACACAATAGGCCTAGAGTAGTACAGGTAGGTCCTTGTTGCCTCCAAGACTAAGAAAAGGTTAAGGAAGGTGTGAAGGGTTAAGAAAAAAACCGGAGACCGTCTTAACCTCAACGATAGAAAAATATACTAACATACCACCCACCAAAACTTTAGTGAGTTTTTAAGAACAACAAACCAACAACAAAATATAAGTACAGAATAATATTCACAGAAGAATGTATCCCTCATACTGATTAGGAAGTGGACATAATTTGTCATCCGGTTGTTTGAGGGTCCCGTGCTTGGTGCGGACAGTTACGACTCTAGTCATCCCATCCCTTTCAGGGTACACCTCTTCTACCCTTCCGATCCGCCACCTGAGTAGAGGAAGATTGTCTTCCTTTATCAAGACTGACTGTCCCTATTGTAAGTTTACCTTGTTTGTAGTCCGCTTTTGTCACTTTTGGAGAGTATGAAAATATTCCGTTGACCATCTTTGCCAAAAGTGCTGATAGGCTTGTTGTATCGACTGCCAGCGATTCAACCGTTGGTAGGTAGCTCCGATACCATCTCCTCGAGTGGGCTGGTGAGAGCATGATTCACTATTAAATGTCAATGGATCAAGGTCATTCGGGTCCGCAGAGAGGCCTTGAGTTTAACACTGCTTCAATTTGAATGAAGAGTGTGTAGAGCCTTCCAACTCGTTTTAGGCGAGTTTTTGCCGACGTGATACAATCCTCCTGTAGCCCACCGAAATGTGGAGCTGAAGGTGGGTTGAAATGCCAAGCTATGACTTGGACAGAAGGTTTATCTGTTACCACTTTGGTTTCGGTAGGGGATTCGAGAATCCTCTGTAGTTCTTTAAAATGACGCTTGGCACCTACAAAGTTTGTGCCACAATCACTATAAATGTCTGAAAACATATCCCGACGGGAAATAAACCGAAGAACGGAATCAAGAAAGGCCCTTGTGCATAGGTCTGATACCACCTCAAGGTTCACGGCCTTAGTTTTTCAAGCACACAAACAAACATAATAAGCCTTAGAATTCCTCAACTCAGATGATTTTATCCTAAATGGTTTTCCACTCTCACGGTGGGTGCACTTCCTCTAAATTCAACCTTCCAAATCCCTAGATTATTAGCGTAATTAGTACATAGGCATACAACCCTAACGGTTAGTAAGACGTGGTGCTAAAAAAATGATTAGTGGAGCTTAGTGATGCACCTCCCAGTAGTCACGTGATCTAAAGCTATATTTGATTTAAAAAATTACTACTGAAGTGCGGAACCTGGGGTTTGACTAAGAAGATGTGGAAGGTAAATTTAGATAAAAAGCATCCGCATTTGCGTAGAGAGAGAGAGAGTGGGAGACCATTTAGGTAAACCCCCCTCAATACACCCGATTCAAACCCTGATCTCCCCATAATCAGCAGTCCAATCTATTGCGAGAGTGACGCCATAAACCATGAAGCCACCGAATCGGGTTTAAGTTTACATTGTATTCACAAATATGTAAATGGGATTTTATTTGATTATTTTCCTGTCTACTCTGTATTTTAAGCTACTTTTAGTGGGAGAATAAATCTATTTGTGTGAATATTTGTCTATGTAAGAAAGTTTTATTTGATAAAGAAATACAATTAGTCTACTAATGCCAATAGCCTACAAAACACCAACACACAATATAGTTTATATGATATTAAAATGTATTTTGTAAATTACTCTCTATATTTAGTTAATTTAGTGATCAAGAGAGAAAAAAATAAAATTCTACAACAAATTGGGTATTAAGTGTAGCTAGCTGGTCATGAAATTACCTTGACAATCAATTTGTATTATTGTGTTCTTGATGCCATAGAGTAATTAAATATAAGTCTCTCATAAAGTTTATATTATTTTTCCTTAAACCTCTTAAGAGTAATATTTGTACAGCAATGATCTATCTCCATTTTAGACTCAATAGTCAATATTTACATGTTTTATTGGTCAAAATTTAAAAATATGGAATTTAATATCAATGCGCTGACCTAAAGATGTGCAACACCTAATAAAATGCCGATCGGAAGTATAAATTTTAATAAGAAGTGTTGACCCTTGTGGACCCAATATTAATCTTTTTTATTGGTCCAAACATACAAATGAGGACATTAATTCTTTAAAAATAAGAATATAAAATTTAAAACCGGGACTCAATAAATGTTTTACATAAGTATAGTGCAATTTATGCTTGGGTTTGCTAGTGTATACTATTTAGTTTCACATATATTACAAGTTATAAATAAATATCTACATTTTTAAACAGTAGATCGAGAAAGTCCGTGCGGTGTTCCGTACCATTTATTTTTCAAAACTAAATCATTAGTAAACTAACCATAGCGAGTTTTTAACCAAAAAACAAGTTAGGTTACACTTCATTATTTTTCAGGCAAAACACTAAATACATATTATTATGTTTACAGAAAATAATTTGATACATTGTTGAAATATCTTTAGTTTTAAATTATCATTCATTTCCATCCATGACTGTTTCCAGCCTGTGGTCAGTTTTTTATTCAAGCCAAATATTTTCCACTCGTGGCTTCATATGCCTTGTAATACAACTTAAGACTAGGACAGGCACGACATCCGGTCCCCAGTCATTAATTCATCACTGTGAAATGGTAAACTTACATATCACCGATGATACATTTTTCGGCCATGCTGGAAATCGTATCCGGGACCCTTAGCTCAGTGGACAGACACGCTACCGATCGAGCTAAGGTGTTGGATTTTTCATAGCTAGAGGAGGTAACTTTAATTAAGTGCTCTGGTCAACATCGATATCACCTCCGATATAGCAACATAACAAAGACAAACATACAGGAAGACAGGCAGTATTGTGAAACATTGGGTTTAGATTAGCATAAAACACCATCATAATATCAAGGCCGAGATTTTTCACAATTACATTACTATGGAGAAAATAAAAAAAATAGTAATATGATAGAAGAATGACTTATATAAGTATTTTAAAAAGTTACCTTAATCATTTATGCATTTTCTAAATGTTTATTTTCAATTTTAGATACTATTTTACTAAGATTCTCCAATTTGAACGTATTATTGGAGGATGTGTTCACTTTGTCCCCTCGCTAAGGAAGCCCGTGCTTAGAGCACTCCAGTGTGTTAACACGTTAAACTAAAGATACTTATATTCATTAACCTTGAAACATTAACATTTTATATTTTGAGTTTTGTCCATATTGTGTAAGTGAATTCAGAGCAGTTCTCAAACTGTATATAACTATCTACATAACGTCCAAATATGGCATGTTTACATAATATGAAACCTATTTGTACATGTTTGTAATGATGACTAGAAACGTCTGAAGGACACGTAGTACATGCCATATTAAGTTGAGACATGAAACACACTTGTATCTGATCCCATATCATCATGTTTACATGATAATAGATGCAGTTATTCTCGCTACAATATTGACTGAGTAAATAGGAACAAAACCTTCGCTTGAAACTTCAATCGTGACGTACAGCTGGTCAATATTAGTTTGTGATCCCCTTGAAAAATGTGTATATTTCTAACAAAACGGCTATTAATAAATTAGTTAAATACAATAAATTATTATGTTTTTATGATATCTCCAAAAGTAACATTTTCATTGCTATTAATTATGATATCTTTTTTGTGTGCTAATATTAAAATTTAATCAAGTTTTCTAAATTATTAACCATAGTCTTTAGTTTTTAAATAAATGCTCAGAAATAAATATTAAAATTTTGGAAAGGCACTTATATTTTTTATTTTAATCATCACGTCTTACCACCGGTCCAGCTTATAGTTATGTATCTATTACTATTGTAGTTTTAGGGGTAAGGAAGGTTATATTTAGACGAAGTGTACCCAAAATTGCGTGAAGGTTAAGTTAAAAACTAATTTGGATAAACTATCATAAGTACTCTGAAAATTGAAAAATGACACCTGGACACGGGATTGGAACCCGGCACCTTTGGCTTAGTACGTCAATGCTCTAACCACTGATCTATCTAGGAATCCTCCCGTGCCCGGGGTCATTATTCACTCATATTTTAGGGCCGAGTCTGTGATAACCGTGCGGAAATCGTCGGCTACAAATGTGTGATTTATTAAGATCCCGAGCTATCAGATAACGCATCCACCTGGGCACGGGACGATTCCTGGATAGGTCTGTGGTTATAGCATTGGCGTACTAAACTAAACGTTCCAGGTTCGATACCCGTGTCTATGTGTCATTTTTTCAATTTTCAGGATATGATAGCTAGAGGGAGTAATCCTCACTAAAAGCATAAATAATAGCTTTGGCTATTTGATTACTACCCTAAGTACATAATATAATATTTAGCACCGCGTCTTACTACCCGTTCGGGTTATACGCTTAAGTACTAATTACGCTAATGGTTTAGGAATTGGGAGGGTTGAATTTCGAGGAAGTGAACCCGCATTTGCGTGGAGGGAGAGTGGAAAACCATTTAGGAAAAACCACCCCCAGTTCACCCGACCGAGATTCGAACCTCGATCTCCCCGTCCTCGGCGGTCGAGCTCAACACGAATAGCGCGTTAGCTAACTACGCCACCGAGGCGGGTCCTAAGTACACCTGACTGAGATTTGAACCTCTATCTCCCAATCAATGACAATCTATCCTACTGCAATGGTAGAGCCTTAGACCATTGGACCATCAAAGTGGGCGAAAACTAATGTTAATTAGAAAATATTTGCTATTTATAGATTATCTAATTACTTTTTGAAATTTAAGTCAGTATTACTGGAACCTGAGTTCAAGGACCAGAGAAATCTAAAATGAGCTAATATTATAATTCGTCGATTATTCTAAAACAGATCCGTGATTGTCACCTTGGGTCCTAATCTAGATGACGTCACACTATGAGTATACTTTCTCGTGCTGTCTATCTTATGATAGAGCTCTTTCTTCCTCCATCACCTTCCTCTTCAAGACCATGTTCTTCCTTCCTTCATCAAGTCCATGTCTTTCTTCACCTCATCCAAAACATGTATTTGTTTTTCTAGTTTTTTTCTCAACTCCCTCCGGGACATGCCTTACCCCTTCTTGCTCCATCTTTTCTACAGGCAGACTATATAGTTCCTTCAAACCCATACCTTATGCCATTGTGGCATGATTAAGAATTATATAAACTCAACTCCGCAGGTTCATGATTACAACATTTTAGAAGAAATCCTTAATTCAGACTATATCTTAGCTTTTAAAACATACCATTATGAGTAAGATATATAGTATTTAGTTAGTTTTATCTCTATAAAAAATATTATAGTCAAATATATTTAAGTAGTATAGGTATGTGGATATAAAGGTAATTATATTGGAGGCCTTAGACAGTGAAGATCAGTTGTTGATGACAAATCTATGAGTAAAGAAGGAAAAGAGAGTTGTTGAGAACCATGAAAGAAGGATAAAGGTACGTAAACTGAATGAGTAAGATTATAGACAGGAGTTCTACAAGAGAGTTTAGAACAATGCACCAAGGGATATCCTGGGAGAGTGGGAGAAGAATGGAGATGATTCAGAAGGTTTATGGTGCAGAGAGTGAAGGAAGTAGAAGTAAAATAAACAAGAGGAAATAGATGCAATTGATGCAATGAGGGAGTGAGAGAGGCAGTGGTTCCTTCTAAAGACAGTGGAGGAAAAATAGGCGTAAAAGTAATAAAGAGGGAAATAAACAATATAGTGAGAAAGGAAAAGAGAAACTGTGTGTAAAAGTCCTCAGAGATGAAGGAAGCAGATAGCGAGGGGTGTAGGAAAGTTATGTATAAAATGGTCAAGAGGTGAAGAAGGAGTGTGGTAATGGTTAGCAAGAATAGAAATGATTAGGATGAAAAAGAAAAACTGGAGATGTTGAAGGATAATTTTGGGGAATTGATGAATGCAAAAGGGAGCAGCAAGGAAAATCACAGGGAAAAACGAAGCAGTCAGGTAGAGGCAGTAGATATAAGATGGAAGAATGTTGAAGAGTCACTGCGGAAAATGAAGGGTGAGAAAGCACCAGATATGTATGCGCTCAGTGTGGAGATCATGAGAGAAGTGGGTGTACTAGGACTGCAGCCACTACCAAGTAATGAAGCTAGTGTAAAAGGAGGGGAGGATTCCGAAATAATGAAAGAAAGGGCTGATTGTCCCTATATCTAAAAAAGAGGATAGGAATAGATGTGGAATTATACCGGGATGATACTTATGTGCCATTGTGAAAAGATATTTGAGAAAATGCTAGAGAGGAAAGTTAGAAGCTTGGAGGAGCAGTATGGTTTCAGACCAAGTAGGTCCCCAGTAGACTTAATATTTGCCGTGAGGCAGTTGCACGTACACCATTACGAATTCAAGATGAATCTACTGAAGGCTTTTCTGGACATGGAAAATGTTTATGACAGTGTGTGCAGAAATAAGCCTTAGCAAACGTTAAAAAAATAAGGGGGTGGAAGATGGAATATGGGGGAGTGTGAGATAAATGAACAGGGGAAACGTGAGCTGTGTGACAGTGGGAGGAGAGCGGACGGAGTGGTTTGAGTTGAGGAATGGCTTGAAATAGGGAGACACGCTATCGTCATTGCTGTCCGTCGTATTAATGGTTGTAATGATGAGATAAATGAAAGGAAGAATAAGGAAAGGAAGCATGAAAGTAATGGTTTTTGTGGAGAAACTGATGGTGTGTGGAATCGAGGAGCTAAGAGGACCGGAACATTTTGATATATGGAAAAAAGTGGTATAACAATATGGAATGAAGTTTAAATGTAATGAAAAGTGCAATAGTAATTCCAACATGGAAAGAAAATATGCACATAATGGGTGTAACATTAGGATGAGAGCAACTTAAGAAAGTGGATAACTTCAAGTTTTTGGGAGGCATGGAAATTGTAAAGAAAGAAACGAGAGAGAAATTAGTTAGAGTGGGAGGCAAGCAGAGGTATTTACTAAAGGGTCATAGGTCTGGTGTTGATTATAGATGTGCCGCAGAGGTAAAAAGGAGTGATGCATAGGGTGTAAGTACTATGTCCCAATAGTTCAATATGTATGAGAAACCTGGTTGATGAAGGAAAATTTTAGGAGCAGGAGATGAGATTTCTGAGGAATAGGCAATGAGTGACAAGGATGGATATGATGAGGGGTGAATGGGTGAGAGAAAGAGAGTGAAAGAGTAACCCCTGTAAGATAGAATAGAAAAGGTGAATTTGAGGTGGTATGAACATGTGAAGAGGGTGGAAGGTGGGAGTATTCCAAGGAGGATGCTTGAAATGGAGATGACAGGCAGGAGATCAAAAGGAAGACCCAGAGACAGGTGGATAAAGGATGTGTGGAGGAGTATGAAAAAATAGAGGATTGGATTGGGCTGGCGTGGAGGAAGAACGGAAAGGGGGGACATAAGTAGATGGAGAGCCTTATGTTCGAAACAAACCTTGCAAATAGCAGGAAACTGGGGATGATGTTGATGATGATGATTTAGGTAGTGAGATAAAACAAATATACATACATAAAAGGATTATCATCCTACCATTTAGAGAAGGTGTAGGTGTCTTCTTCTAAACAATTTATTACTTTCTGAAATTCATTAATATACCTGTATCTACATCTAAGGTTTTTTCCAGGAAATAACACTCTTTCAACAAACTTAAGCACAATAATGTTCGGTTAATTATAATTTATTATTACAGCCCTCTTCACTACCTTTCAATAGCAGAACATTATAAGACTCGTGTTTCACCATCTTAGTTAAAATATTGATCTTATGATTTTCGTCTTGCTCTGCCAGATCTAATAAACGCAATACCTTTTCCTCGATGACAAAGATATCCCATACGTAGTCTGTGTGCAATGGATCTCATCCTCATATATGGTGATATCCTGATTGTAAATGGCAATTCTTGTAAATCTCAAACTACATCCATCTTGCCTCCCTAATCCAGGTGGTAGTCTCTCACTGCAGTCCCTATACTCTGTATAGGTTCATACATGCCAGGGTTTGAACATCCTAGTAGGTGGATACCAGAATCGCACATCTCTGTGTACCTCTTCCCGTCTTCTATGATGAAATATCACAAGTAGCCATCTCTGATCGTAATAATGCTCAGATCGATTAATACATATTCAAGACTTTGAAACATTCTGAAAGCGAAGCTAACACTCCACACTCAATTTTTACGAGATGGAATCTCCTCCCCCAAACTGTCAGAGGAGAATAAATGGAAATCGCTTCCTCCCCTAGATTATACCTGCCACATTGATATATGAATCATATGCAGAGGTAAACCCTAGATATTTAACGTAAGCTCTATTTTACACGCGTCTGATTATCTTCTCTAAGAAGTATTAGTCATTATTGTATATTTTCCTGAACTTCTTATAATCAAATCCTCTCGTGTTAAGTCTACCTATCATATCTTAAAGCAAAAATGTTCTGGGATTCGATACAACATAATTACGTATCTTGATCAGTTCCAAAGACCAATTTGCAGTACAACCCTTTGCGAAACTATTTTTATGCTTACTGATCCAAACGATATCACTGACTTTAAATTATTTTGGCTTAGGAACCATAAATTTGGAACGTCAATAAACGGTATGTAAAAAGACTATAAACTATAATATCAATAGGTCTCATATTAAAAGTCGAGTATACTGTTTGATTGTTATTGTCAAGAAAAGAAACAATCGTGTAAAGTAAACGATACGTTCCTTTAACCATAAATATTGTCCACATCATGTTCTTGAGTGTTTGAATGAATCATTCCACGACGCTAGCTTTAGTTAGAAAGAGATACTACTTAAGTTTTAACGCAATAATTCTCCAATACCATAGAGTAATTAAATATAAGTCTCTCAAAATTTATGTTATTTTTCCTTAAACCTTTTAGGAGAAATGTTTGTACAGCAATGATCTATCTCCATTTTAGACTCAATAGTCAATATTTACATTTTTTACTGGTCAAAATTTAAAAATTAAGAATTCAATATCAATGCGTTGACCTGAAGATGTGTAAAACCTAATAAATTGTCGATCGGAAGTTGAAATCTCAATAAGAAGTGTTGACCCTTGTGGACCCAATATTAATCTTTTTTATTGGTCCAAACATACTGTAACGTTTTATGCCGATAAACGTTACAACAACCGAACGTAAAGCTGTGCAAATGAACATTATTCAAGACACCTAAAGAAATAGACAGTAATCTACTCACCTGATGCCCCATTCACCGCAGACTGCCTGACCGG